>CABHPH010132796.1:20796-37420 GCA_902168325.1 Peromyscus nudipes
GAGATGGTGTGCATTCCTCTCCACAGCCCTGCTTGGCACCTCACATGGCTTTCACACCCTCCTCCGAAGCAGCTCACAACCCCTTCTGGTCTCCAAGTGGAGATAAACAGGGTCCTGGAAAAATGCGTGCTCAAGTGGCAATTGGTGAGTGACTGACAGCAGAGGCAGGTCTTATCAGTCTGTCCAGGGCTCTGGGAAGGCAAGGAACTGGAAAGCAGATCCCCAAGAATGTCACCCACACCTGTCCCTTGTGCTGCCCAGCAGGGCCACTTACACACACTGTAGGTGACCCCCCACCTGCCTGGTGGTCATGAAGGATGATGCAGGTGTTTGGTTGGTAACAGTGACACCTGTGGTTTGGGGGACAGACTTGCCAATCCTCCTGAAGGAGAAGAACTGGAAATGTCTGCCAACAGGTAGAAATGGAGGTAGGCTGAGGGTACACAGCTCCTGTAAAGCAATGTAGAACGTATACTGGGCTCTGTGGAGCCTGGCTCCTAGTGACAGCAGCATGGGACTGAAGGAGAGACTTTTGTTCTCTGTAGATGTGAAATCAGACCTGACACACACAGATCCATCTCTGCCTGCTGCGGTCCTGTCAGGAAAAGGTCTCAGTGTCGGTGGATGAGGATGCACACTGGAGCAGCACCACATTTGTACTCAATCCCTAGCGGAGACTTTTAGCCTGTGAAGGCTCACATCTGTATGGAAATGGGCACTGCGTCATGTGTTTGTGAGTTTTCTGGTTTATATGGAATGGGTGCGGAGGCCATCACCCGCAAGCAACTGCATGGGTGTCCCTCACGGTCATCCCCTTTCTATGCACAATGCCACTTCCCACTGCTTCCTGGGGATGCACCAGTTCATTCTGGTTTAGGGGCCTCTCTGTGTCCACAGCACTGAGCTGAAATGGAGTCGAATAAAAGGTATTCCCAGAGCAGCAGATACTGCCCTGAAAGCAATGGGAGCCTACTGGGCAGTGAGTCCATGTGCACATTACAGGGCCCAAGCAGATCTTCCAGGGGCCTGTTCAGCTTTTACCCTGTCCTGGGCTGTGATCCTGGGAGCATCTGCCACCAGTTTGTACCTCCACTCCCTCACCTTTCATGTGAGGCACTAAAAGTGCCTGCCTTGTCCTCCTGTGCCGAGTTCAGGAAGGCAACTTTGGGAGGGCTGTGCAGAAGGCTAGCCCTGATGTGCACCTTACAAGTGAGTGACAGCTAGTCCTCATACGCTGCTGTGGTTTCCAGGAAGGGCCCTGCTGCTGCTACTAGATTCAGATAAGGACATTGGACAGCGTATATGCTCCTGGGGTATGACAGGGAGCCAGGGGACAGCAGCATCAGAAGGCTTCTTGAGAAGGAACAGTTTTTTGGTGTGACTGAGCATAAATTGTGACCTGTGAGAACATCCCATAGTCAGCACCAGATCCAGTCTCTGCTTGTGTGAACAGGCAGAACGTGCCCCCTTCTATTTGTCTCCATTTCTTCTGACAAATAATAGCTGCCTTGGTGAGATAAGAAGACATAACAGAGGAGAAATCAAACTGAGAAGCTAAAAACAGTCTATAAATTTTCACCATAAACGACATTCATTTAAAATCATAAATCAAAACTTCAAACAAAAGCACAGAGGCCTGGAAGATGCTTCCCCTACATGGCAAAGGGGAATGAATCCCCTGAAGGAAAAGGCCCCCAAAGGAGGAGTCCCTGAAACAAGAGATCTACTTCCCTGGTAAATGGGGAAAAGACCTGGGATACAGGGCAGGAGGCTCCGCTCTTCCCTCCATGAAGGTGCTTGTTCTTTTCTGTTAGAAGCTGAGCCCAATGTATAGAGAGCCTAAATAAAGCGGAAGGGTTGACCTTCCGTAAAAAAGTGGGACATTTGTTGTGGGGACCCAGTAGATGCATCAGCACCCTTGGGTCTATGGAAGCACACATTACTGACTTGTGAGAATTCGGCGATTTAATCTAACAACCAATGGAATGGAGCAGGTTGGCCCGATGGGCATGGTCTTCTCTAAGGATACATGAAACTTTAAGAATGGGCAGGGGGAGGAAGGATCGTGCAGCCCCTTGGATGGTTGGAAGACTTCTTGATGTCATGGCTCAGTGACCTGGTTCGGACCTTTCCCCATCCCTCCCTGATGAACTAAGAGGCATGAAGAAGGAGTGGTCCCCTCATGGGACATTGTGGAGGCTTACAGAGACTCAGTAAGGTGGGACTGTTGTCACCTTTCATACTTGGGGACACAGATCTGAAAAGCCAGAGTGATGAAGGCTTGGAGATCACAGATAATCCTGCATACAAACTCTAATTCCCAGAGATCATGACCAGACTTTTGAGGGGCACAATAAACACGCCCACTGAATTATGAGGGAGGATTTCATATGATTCGTATCCTGTTGAAACAGGTTTCAAAAGACTCTTATGTGACTGTGGGTTTCCTCAGCCCAACACCTTTTCTGGATAATATAGTTTAAATTTTAAATGTGCACTCTAATTCATACATGAGGCAACATGTATCTTAAATACCATTTCAGAATTGGTAAAGAGAGGAGCATTTTGCTATCCCCATACCCTTCGGCTTGTGATGCATGAACTATTCTGGAGCTCAGATTCTCAGTCACAGTGAGAGCTTTCTAATGACTCTTTTTTTTGTTGTTTTTTTTTTTCGAGACAGGGTTTCTCTGTGTAGCCTTTTCCTGGAACTCACTTGGTAGCCCAGGCTGGCCTCGAACTCACAGAGATCCGCCTGCCTCTGCCTCCCGAGTGCTGGGATTAAAGGCGTGCGCCACCAATGCCCGGCTCTAATGACTCTTGATCTGTGCTCTTAAGGCAGCTCTTGCTTCAAGGTAACTATTAAAAGTGCTTTGATATGATTTCAGCACATAGGAGCTGTGTGGGTCCTAATGGAATGGGAGCTATTGTTGGGTGGCTTCTATTCTTTGAAATCAGGGGTCTTGCTGGATGGCACCAAATCTTTAAAGAGATGACTGATCACTTGGGAGTCTGGCCAAGACATTCAAACTCCTGCTGTCTCTGGGTCCATATCTTTATGTGTGTCTCCTCATCCACCCTGGTAGACTCCATAAGAACGACAGGTGAAGTGGTTAATTTCTCAAGTGAATTTCCCTCCTGCTGCAAGAATTTCTACTCCAGCACACACAGCATTCCTGGGTCCTAAAGTTTCACTGCCTCTGTCTTTGAATTTGCCATCTCTGTGCTGAAAATCCTATGTATCAAAAGTCAAATGAGCTCTTACAAAAAGGGATGCATCCAGGCAGCATGTTCAGAAAGCCCGGCATGGCCCCCTAACAGCTGCTGTCATCACTTTGGCTCCTCTGGAGACCTGCTCTGGTCAGCAGCAGGTATGGTGGGGCATGCTCCATGACACCTTAGTTCCATCACTCAGCACTGCTCCTGAGAGTTCACGTACACCTGCTATGGGTGGCTGGGTCTCCTTGATTTAAGAGCTGCTATTGTGAAGATGGCCCACAATATACACATCTGAATCTGTGTCATCAACTGCTACCATCTCCTTTGTCGTCCGTCCCCCCCCCACCCGCCTTCCTCCATAGTGTTCACCTGCCCTTTCCAGCCCTCTGATTTGCCCTTGTCCTGGACTATCTGTCCTGAACACTCCTAGATGATGTAGGGCCACTACATTTTAGCAGCAAAGCAGGTAGGCTGTGCTTTGCTCCAGTACTTGGGAGGCAGAGCAGGCAGATTGAGTTCGAGGTCAGCTGGGTTTACAAAGCAAGTTCCAGGACAGCCAGTGATACACAGAGAAACCCAGTTTCAAAAATGTGGGATCTGCAAAATATGTAATGTGGATTCAATACGTAGATGAATATGGACATGAATATGGTTGTGTTGTGTTTGATTATGGATGTGGATATAGAAACATGATATATATGTATATGTGGGTGTAGACATCTATGTGGATAAGAATGGAGTTGTTATAGATATGGTCGTACACATAGCATTGATATGGATACAGATGGAGATGTGAATGGAGATGTGGAAATGTATATAAATGTCAGTGTCATAGATATGGATGCCAATATGGCTATGCATATAGATACGAACACAGATATATGGATGTGGATATGGGTATAGACAGAGATGCAGATATTGATGTAGATGTAGAATGGATACAGATATAAGTGTAAATGTGAATTTAGATATAAATGTGGATATGGATATGGATATAGGTGTGGCTGTGGATATATACATGGATACAGGTGTGAATATGATATGGATATAGATATAGATGTGGATATAGATATAGTTGTGGATGTGGATGTAGATGTGGCTATAGATGTGAATACAGATATAGTTGTGGATGTAGATGTGGATATAGATATAGATGTGGATGTGGATACAGATATGAATATGAATACAAATAGAAATATGAATGTAGATGTTGATATAGATGTGAATATGGATATAAATAGGAATAAGGATGTAGCTGTAGCTACAGATGCATATGTGGGTAGAGATGCAGATGTGTATGTGTATGTAGATAGGGATATCCTGTAGATACGGATATAGACATCAATGCTGATATGCGTGCTGGTGTGGCTGGGGTGCCCACATCAATTATCTATAGACCTGCATACAGACCTAGCATTTCCCACCCTGGTTCTATTTGGCCTAAGAACCCTGATCAGGTAGTCATCTCTCCATATACAAGCTAGATGGAGTATAAAGCCTTCCCCAGATACCTAAATCTGCAGATGTACAGTCCCTTGAATAAAATGGTACAGCATTTATTTGCAGCCTACATACATCCTTCTGAATCCTTTAAAAGAAGATTACCTGTGATACTGTGTAAATGCTGTGTAAATAACTGTCGTGCTGTATTGTTTGGAGGAAATCACATGCTCATGATGAACTTCTTCCCCAAATATTTTAATCTATAGTTGGAAGTATCTAAGGATAAAGAACCTATGTGTACAGGGACTGGTGTGGACTGCTTCCCTCTGCACTGACAGATTCTTATATCTTGCAGATGATCCACATATCTTATATCCTCCTAGCATCTTCATTCTCTATTGAGGTTGATCACAGCACAGATTTGCCTCCCATTTGTTAGTGGAGAGCAAAGTACCACCTTGGCTGACCTCCACCATTATTGCACAGGCTCCCTGCCTCTGTGAATGTATTTTCTGTCTACGAAAATAAGATCCTCGTGGGATAGAATTGTATCGGGCTTGATGACTTTTTCTTGAAGGATTTTTGTTGATGTTATGTGCATAGACACCCATTGCGTTTGAGGAAAATGTTTGAGGAAATTGCCCTAAGAAAATGTTTTTAGAAGCCTGTTGTTTTTCTAACAAAGGGTCATAGAATAAAACAAAAGCTGGAGGAAATAATGAAGCATTAATAGAGTTCAGACAGCTTTATAACTAAACCAAAACCATTTTTACAGTGGCAACTGAGACCTGGTTTGAAGTGCTTTGATATCATTTCCTAATGAGTGGAAATCTGTCCATACGATGAAATGTGGGATAAATTACCAGAACTGTCTCTTTGTGACAATTTTTCTGCTTACCCTTTTGTCTGAGCTGTGAACCCATAGCTCTGGATTCAGCAAGTGCCTGTGTCTGGGCCCCAGCATCCTGGTAGGGAGGCACAGAATTTAAAACAAGGAAACAGAAAACTGTATCTTTGGCTGGAGATGGGTTCCAGTCCAAGGAACATGCAAATACCAAAAGTCCTGTGTCTGGAAAGATTAACGTAAGAATGAGAGGATTTTTATTTAAATGCTGGAGAAAAAAAAAAAACATAGCTAAGAGTTTCCAGAAGAGGTTATCGGAAAACACTTGCACTCTGTGCTGAGCCTGTGCACTTCAGAGTTGGCTCTGAGGCCTCGAACAGAACTCATCATGGGGCTGAGGGAGTCCGTGCAAGCAGAAGTGCTTGGATTCTGACATGTCAATTAGAAGCCAGAGAGCATGCAAATCAAGGATTCGAGGAGAGCTAAGTGAATAATGGTAGAATTGAGGCTTGTCTTCTTATCCAGCTCCCCTAACCACTTACTGTCTGATAAGGTCAGTTTCTATCTGTTGCTCTTGAGTTCTGGGATCCATATCTGCACTTGTTCTCATGCGGTTCTTTTAATTGGACATCCACAGGTGACATTGATTTGAGAGACTGTCACATTGACATGGAAGCCTTGGAAGCAGAACAGACAAATTCCAAGAGGAAGTTTGCAAGTTCTCAGATTGCTGGGCCTCATGGCTGCCATTTCACATGACGGCCATAGAGGGAAAGTCTTCTGAAGCTTACAAGAAACAAAGCTTTTAGTTGTGAGGAGCTAATCATAATCCAGCTGCAAGTGTTCTGTTGCACTTTGGCAATCTCATTTGTCTGGCATATACTTATTGGGCCTCTTGGATTCTAAAGACCAATGTGAGGGCCAGGTCAGACGAAGAGAGTGTCCCAGCACAAGCATGTCCACAGGGCTATGGATCCTGTAGGTAGAACCTTCCCACTCTGCTCAGAGAAGCTATGGGGACAGGAGTTATGGCAACATTTGGAGAGTTTAGAGACATCTAGACGGGAGAAGGCAGTGAGGTCCTTTAAAGAGGTAATCCATCAGAGAATACCCTGACATCAATGATGATCTTGAAGGGATGGCAAGGGCTCCCAGTGAACTGTGTGGCTGGTGCTGAAGGGGTACACGTCTCAGAGGCACCCAGCTGTGAGAAGGTGCCATGCCATGTACAGATTGGGCATGAGAACTAAATGAGAAGCTGACGGATTTGAGACCCCCATGAGGACCACACTGGGGTGTACCTGGGGCTACAGGATTGGAAGGCACTGATGCTGAGGTTATTAGAGATGAATGCCTTTGCCTCAGTCTGGAGAGTAGTTAGGATGTGCTGAGGAACTGAGGAAGGGAGAAGCTCCTCAGAGCTGAGTCTGCAGAGGCTCCCAGGAAGGCAGGGCAAGGGTGTAAAGGGGGGAACTGAATGTAAAAATTATACAGGAAAGAGATAAACGGAAGTGGAGACACAGTGGCAAACGTCTAAAAGTAGAATGGACTCTGCCCCTGTGGATTATTATTTCACTTTAGTGTTTTCAAGTTCCTGAGACACTTTCATACAATGGCCTCACAGTCTGAGTGCTCTGCTGGTGAGAAGTGTGTTTGTATTTCACATCTGTGCTCCCTGAGGTCTTAGACTCTGGAGTAGACCAGGGCGAGAGAGAGACTTACATATACAAGGGCGCCTGGGCTCAGGAGACATGAAATTGACAACGACAAAAACACCCGACCCAAGATCTACAGAAGCCCTTCCGGGAGGAGCTGGAAATACAGCTGTTCACCGGGAGGTCGGGAAGGCTCGCAGAACATGTGTGTAAGTGAGGGAGAAAATGCACAGGCCTTGGGCAGACAAGACCAAGTGGGAGGGGGATGGTCGAGAGAGGAGCCAGATGGGATTACAGCTGGATTTGCCCAAGGGAGTGGAGGGAGATAGACATGGGGTCATTGATGGCTATCTCAGGGTGCCTGTGACATCAATTCACTTTTGTAGCTATCCTTTATCTACCTGTCATCTCTCTATCTACCTACGCACCTATCTGTTCATCATCTATTTAGCTCTTATCTTTCATCCATTTTTCTATTGAAACCCACCCTCGGCTCCCCAGTGTTTATGAGATGAAATACACCGAACAACATCTGAGATATGAAGTATTAAAAAAATGTGTGTGTGTGTGTGTGTGTGTGTGTGTTCATGTGAATATGTGCTCAAGTACAGGTACTCACGTGTAGGGCAGAGCAACAAGTTGCTCATTGTGGTCATAGCTGGAGTTGGAATGCCAGGGAACATGAAAGAAGACCTGAGTTCTTTGAAGGTCATTGTTATATGGGCCACTTGGAGTGTAATAAAAATGTGCAGGATATTTCTGTGGGCCAAGAGATAGTGTAACATGTGCCTGTGGGGGTGGGACCTTCATGGCAACATGAAGATAAAGGACCTGTCTGTGGCCAGGGAGATGGACAGGACTTTGGAAGAGATGATGTGGGGGTCATGATCAAAATATATTGTATAACAATATTTAATAAGAATACATGTATAATTTTATACATACATACATATATACTGGTTGTGGTTGAGCTGAGACCAGAGGCTCACACCAAATGTTGTACTGGGACCTGCCCTCCTTCTACTCTGTTACTGAGGTTTCTTTCAGGACAGGAAGTTTGGGAGCCTCCTTCAGGGCTGCTCTCCCTATGAGAAGGCCTCAGGATGGGGGCAAGAAGGGCACCAGACACACTAGGCGTTGAATGATGCCTTCCTGTCAGATGTCTTTGGCCTTCTCCCTTTCTTCCTAGTCTTTCCATCCCTCTCTCCTTCCTGTCTGTCATATACATTTCCCACCACAGTTCTTATGCTGCACATCTACCGTATGACTTCTTGTGGCTTTGCAGAGAGTGCTCATCTCCCCTAAGATGCTCTTAACAACCAGCCAACAAGAAGCAGACGCATGCTGAAAGGTTCTTGCCGAGTGTTTGAATTCATCAGGAGAGACAGCCGTCAGGATGGAAAAGTCCTCAGGGTGGACCTGGCTGCCAGCGGCCTTTGGTCTGCAGCCAGCCAGTTCCTCCCCTGTGGATCACATGTCCTCTGCTCGCAACAACATGAGAACACTACCCAGGAAGGATGGAAGCTCAGAGTAGCCAAGAGCCAGCCAAGCCAGAGAACAGGCAAGGGCAAGAGTCATAAACAATTTCCTGTGCCCAGATTAGCATTACAAAAGTAAGCAAAACAGAGAAGAACCAAGTTAATTAGGCAACGTTTGAAGAATGGCTTAGCTTTCTTTCCATACCCCATTGCTAGGATGTCATTTCATACAGAGCCATACTGGCTGACAGTAACATGGTGGCATCTTGCAAAATGCTGAGGCATGGAGAAAGTCCCAGCTCCATCTGTAGGATATGCAAGCTGGAGCAGACTGGAGTGTGCCTGGCAATGCTAATTATTGATGGAGCCACTTGGAGGAAGACGTTCACTGAAGGAAAAATATGTGTTCCCATGCGGGGTAATTTCCCTGTAACTCTCTTTATTTTTTATTTGCTGATGCGAAGGGACTTTTGATGAATACTTATGGGGCACTTCAGGCTTGAGCAGGGTTAATCTCTTTAGTTCAGGTGAGTTCATTTTAGCCGTGATTCACTCCATTGGCTATCTGTAATGATTATTAACAAGCTTAAAGACCTCTGGGAGATAGTGGATAAAAATGAAGCACCAAGGAAGGAGGCCATCATTATGCTAATAATGTCGGGAGAATAATTACCAGGCACACAGTTTCCATAGGAATTCTGGGGACTGGAATTGGTCACCAGGTTAAGAATTCTCTCACAGGCTTTACAGCCTAGTGAGTACATACCACACATATGCACAAGTCAAATGTACACATGTGTGTTCATGCACACAGGCACATACAGACACACACACATCAGCTTTTCTGAGGCAGAATATTAAATGTATATTTATGTACCTTGGTTTTCCTTGCACCTAAATAAATCCATCGTGAGATGAAGGAACATGTAAAGGCATAATTTCTGTTTTTCATGCATCAGTGATACATTTTGGTAGCCTTTAATGTGGATCCTGTTAAAATATTTTAGTATCTTCTTAAATACATCACATGCACTCCAGATGAGTGCCCTTTGAGTGTTTTAGAGATGTTTCCACAACCATGTCGCAACAACCTTTGCTTTTCAGGTGAGACTCTGACCATCTTTATTTTTCTTTCTTTCACATGCAAATGCCCTATGTGCCCTCCTTGCCAATGCCCCACTACATGGCTTCCTGGGTCCTCCCTCTGCATTTGACTGAGGGTTCCTAAGTGTAGAGAACATCCTTTCTTATTACACACGCCCACCCCCATTTAATGACTTGCTCACAGATTCTTTCTGAAAAGGCAATCTTTTAAATGCATAAACAAGTGGCCATAGACACTCAGTTCACTGTGGCTGAATTTCCTCCACCATGTCCACGCACCTTTTCAGATTCCACCAGCTTCCCCTGTGCTGAATCTGGCAGGTTCCCGAGAGAGAGGTGGCTAGGCAGGTACTTTGTGTAATGTGCCAGGGACTGAAGGCTTCTGCTTCACTAAAGGATTGCATCCGTTCTAATGTTCATGGCATCGGGGAGTGGAGGTTACCTCATGATGTAGGCACTCATCAGTGGACACAAGCTCATCACTGGTGACACTGTCAGCAGGAGGTGGTTTCTCTTGGACTAATGCAGTGAAACGCCACCAAAGATCTCAAGGGAGGGGACCAGGATCATGGCAGGCCCACATCTTCTGGCTTTTAGGTATACCCAGGAGCCATGTCCTGCATGATGCCATTTGTAGCAGCCAAGGCAAAGTGACAATAAATATGACAGCATGGCATGCTGCATCAACAGGAGTGGGGTGGGCATGAGAAGTCCATTCTATGTGGTGATGGCAGCTTGCGGCATTGTCAGTCAAGGGTTTAACACTCATCTTAATCCATCAATGACCTAAGCAAGGAAAACCCAGGCAAAGAAGATGTCACTTCTTCAGACAAGCTGTTTGCATCACATTAGTAACACATTGAAAGCTTCGGTTTGGGTGACTTGAACACCTGGTGTCATTGCTGTCCCTCAAAAGTCCAGTGATGGCAACAAGTTCAGGTTCTTATCTGGCTGCACTTTCAACTTACTTGTAACCTGTCCATGAGCAGCCAATGACCTTCTTTAGTGGGTTATGTGTATCAGATCACTGCATATCAAAGATGATTGTTGAACTATTTAATCAGGAACCAGTGTCCAGGTTCACCCACTGGTCTTCTCAGAAGCTCTGTGCAAGGCTTAGATGCATGTCTGTACCATACACCAGGCCAGAAAAATGCATATACCTGGCAGATCACTGGTAATATTTAGCACAATGGGTAAGTGTGGCTGTGGCCTTGTGCTAACAGTAATCTCTCCCAATTTCACTGCATTTGATACAGTTTGAGTCTACCAACAACAAAATTTAAATACCTTTTTGTTCTTAATGAACTACTCAGTGGTGTGTGTGTGTGTGTGTGTGTGTGTGTGTGTGTGTGTGTGTGTGTGCATATGTATGTAGGATGCTGTGCATGTGCGTATGAATGTTTCTTTGGTGTACATGTGTGTGTGGTGGTGCATAAGTATGTGTGTGCACATGCATGTGAAGGCCAGAGGTTGATGTCAGCTGTCTTCCTCAATCACTCTCTACCTTGCATATTGAAGTAGTCTCTCACTTCATCCCTGAGCTCACTGACACGGCTAGTGTAGCCAGCCAGCTTGTCTGTGCATCTCCATCTCTGGCTCCAAAACACTGGGATTGCAATCAGGCTGCTATGTGGGTTCCAGAGACTGGTCCAATCCTCACACTGCTGCAGCATCTCTTTACCTGCTGAGCCATCTCTGGAGCCTACAATCTTCAAGAGACATCCAGTCTTTAGAAAGTTCATCTAAATACTTCCATTGAAACCCTGATCTACTCAGAAAGTTCGTCTAAATACTTCCATATTGAAACCCTGATATACTCAATTAAAGGCTCTTGAATTGCCTTCTCAAGGAGTTTCTACTGGACCCATTGCTCAGATGTAAACATCAGTGGCCTCACTTTCGTCTGCCTCTGCCTGTACAATTGCGTTTATATAGTCTTTCATTTTGTCTCTTGACATCAGTGTCCCAGCAGGGGATGCAGTCTTTATAAGGGCAGAATTCAGGGGCAATTTTTAAAATCATTCTGTAAGTTTCTTAGACTCAGCTGAGAACTAAGACTAAAAAGTCCATTGTGGTTGCTGGGGTGATGAGGATGAGACATGCAGGAAAGTTTCCAAACCCTTGTCTCTCCATTCCTTGCCAGTGTGGTAAGAAGTGGTGGATGATCCTTCCTGGGTACCCCTGAGTCCTCCTGACTGAGAGGCTCCTGGGTTTTGCCTGTCTGTTTCTGACATCTCCCAAGGCAGCCTACCCTCCCCAACAGCTGACACCAAAGCTCATGGAGACCCTCTTCCTTCACAAGGAGCTGGCAGGAAACTGAATAAGACAAAGTGGTTTTCAAATGCACTCCTTACAGACGATTGGTTCTGTCTCCCATCTGGCGACCATCTCAGGCAGATCAAAGGACTCAACATCAGCCTGTACATCCTTGTCACTCACTCCTGGGGGTAGGGCTGGGGTCCTGGTATGCAGAGAATAAGGATGGCCACATCTCAGATCTGGGAACACTCTCTTGGCCACTCTGAAGAGAAATGAAACATGGGAGCAGGGTACCTGCCACTCCTGTAACCCTCCAAAGCTCCTGAAATACCAGTCCCAGTCAGATATCCCTCTTTTGTGCTCATTCTCCCAAGAACACCCCTATCTTTCTTTTCCCATCAGTGGGGTCCTAAGTGATAACCTTATCCTGCACTGCTCTAATTTGCTTTCTGTTGGTGGGATAACCCCCTTTAGCAAAAGTAACTTAGGGTTTACTTGACTTCTGGGTTGTAGGCCATCATGGAGGGAAACCAAGGCAGGAATCTGGAGGCAAAAACTGAAGCAGAGACCATGGAGAAACATTGCTTACTGGCCCAATCTTCATGACTTGCTCAGTATGCTTTCTTATACAACCCAGGACCACCTGCTCAGGGGTGGCACTGCCCATCAATCATTAATCAAGAAAATGCCCACAAACATCATGCCCACGGACCAGTCTGATGAAGGCAATTTCTCAGTTGAAGAACTTCTCATGTGACTCTGGCATGCGTCAAGTTGATAAAAACCAACCAGCACATGTACTTTCCTTCCAGGTTTGCTTTGCCAGCCTCAACCATATCAAGCAGCTCTGGGGGCTGCCCAAGTGGTCCCCCTTCTCTAGATGTGCATATGTCACAAGCCTGTGAAGACTGGAACCCGTGAGTGTTCAAATGAATACGAACATTTCAAATCTTACAAGCAGAGCCGTGTGTGCACAGTTGTAGCTACTAGACCTCATTGCCACTTGCCCAAATACCTTGTTTCTAATGTGCCCTCACATTGTGTTACCTAAAGATTTGTTTGTAAATGTTTCCACACAATGCCTGGCACATAGAGAAGAACACACACATAGGCATGCACGCACACCCTAGTGAACACGCATGCCTCATCCACTATTTTTATAAGTGTGTTCAGAGAAGGTGGTAGTTGCTCAAGAATGAGAACCTCTTAGAGGGTCTGTAGCCCTGAATTCCTGGAGGTCAAGTCTTCTCTACCGTAGTCTGGGTCCCTGGTCAGAGTTTGAGGAGGCATGCAAAGCTCACTAACAATGCTTAGAGAGCAACTCCAGCACAGCAGGCACTTTTGTGGTAAGGAGTTAGGTGTAGCTGAAGAATTTCTCTTCAGCTTCGGCCAAGTTCTGCCAGTCCCGGAGCCCACTTGTAAAATAAACACACAGACTCTTACATTATTTAAACTGCTTGGCCATTAGCTCAGGCCTATCATTGTCTAGCTCTTACTCTTATATTTAGCCCGTTTCTATTAATCTACACTTTGCCACGTGGCTCGTGGCTTACCGGTACCTTACATCTTGCTTGTCCTGGCAGTGGCTCCAGGTAGTCTCCTCCTCCACCTTCCTGTTCCCTCAGTTCTCCTCTCTGTTAGTCCCGCCTATACTTCCTGTCTGGCTACTGGCCAATCAGTGTTTATTTTAACAGAGCGATATCCACAGCAGTTGGGGAAATCCTTGTCCTGAGATTCTGACATGGAAGCTCTGCCAGTCACACATGTAGAGAAGAGATCACTAATTCCTACTCTGATGGTGCTGGTTTACATGTTCTTCAGATTCTTGTCCATGCAAAATTATTTAAGATTGCACAGTATGCAGGTATTGACAGATAGTGAACCTTCTTTGCCTGTATTTGTGTGTGTGTGTGTGTGTTGGTGTATGCAGGTTTTGCATGTGTGTGTGTGAGCACATTGATGTGTACTACATGTGTGTGGGGATAGAGGGTCAAGGCTGAAGTGTGGAACTGTCCTCAGTTACTTTCCATCTTATTCACTGAGGCTGTGTCTCCTAATCCCCAGTATTTGAGGATGAGATTAGTCTAGCTAGCCAGCTTGCTGCAGGCTGCCACACCCACCTAAATTTTATTTCTGTGCCAGAGACTCGGTTTCAGTCTTCATTATTGTTCAGCCAATACTTCATCCACGTGCCATCTCCCCAGACCCCAACAACCACTTTTTGATGGTTAGTGGAAACCCATTCTCCATATGCTGAACAGAAAAGGATCTACTGTCAATTAAAGGAAATTAAATCCTGTATTCTGTATCTGTCCACATGTAAGAGCAAACGTGTTTTGCCTGCTGGAGGGAATACCTGTGCTGCTCAGGAGAGACATTGATCTTGGTGATCAATTGTAAGAAGAGGCCATCGGGCATGCATTCCCATGAGCTATCAAATCTTGCCCACAATCACACTTGCAACCCCTGTCCAGGACTGCAGCCGTGGAACAAGTTTGTGAAGGGCAGCTGGGAAGGCTGGGAAGCTGCCATCCTAGGATAAAAGGCCTGAATTATAATATCACATTCAATTATCTGAGGGCTTTTCTCTCCAGATGGTGTTCATGTGTCAGACGCAGAAAAAAAGCTTTGTTCTGGCTCTGCAGTTGGATCAAGGGTTTGTTGGAAGACAGGACAGAGTTACGGGGCACAAAGCATCCAGGAAGTCTCTTGCCTTCTACTGCATCACCCACACTACTGGATGGGAGACATAGACACTTTGAGATGACCAAAGTCAGGCACTGAGGGATCTCATCCTTGGTACAGGATGCATTTGTGGGTTGAGTGAAGGTGTGAGAGTCCTAAGCTTCCTGAGCTCAGGGCTGCTCCACAAATCCAGCACTGGTCTACACATTTGATGAACAGATGATAGCATTCTTGTGAGGAGCTGGCAAGTGTGTGAACCTAAGCCCAAGATCATATCAGCCCCTACCTGGCTTTTATGTAACTCTCAGATGTTTTCTAGAAATGCAACTTCCAGGACCCTTCTACCCCTATCTGAAGCGCGACGTAGAAGGTGAGACAATGCGCAAACTGCTCTTCCCCAAGGGCCTTGGACGTACAAATAAGGCTCATTGTCCCTTGTTTTCTGGTGTCAAAATAGTAGACTCCCATCAAACAGCTGCTTGTTATTAGGTTATTGATAATGATAAAACTGAAACAGAGGTGTTTTCTTACGAAGAGGGGAGAGAAAATCAGGGAATCTTCTCCCATAGGCTATAAAGAAATGTCAAGTGAGATTGACAGAGCTTGATGAAGTGCTGGGGGGGATAAGGAAGGGAAACAAACAGAAAAGTTTTCCAAAGTCGCATTTCTGACAGGTTCTGCAGCACACAATGCTCTTGGGATTGAAAAGCAGTAACAAGCCAGACCTGGGCCATTGAAGTTGAGGCTGCAAACACTTTGTTGAATGTAGATGGATTTTTCTTGGGGCCGCCAGCTTGCAAATAATGACACAGAGACTTAATACTAATTATGAAAGCTCAGCCTTAGCTTAGGCTTGTCCCACCAGCTCTTATAACTTAAATTAATCCATTTATTTTAATCTGTGGTCTGTCATGTAGCTTGTTACCTCATCTCTCTGTACTGCCCTTGCTGGCAACTCTGCCTTCTTCTTCCCAGAGTTCTCTCTCTACCCAGAAGTCCCACTTTATACCCCTGCCTAACTATTAGCTGTTTAGCTTTTTATTAAACCAATCACAGTAACACATCTTTTCACAGTGTAATCAAATATCTCTCAACAGCTGAGGGCCAACTTTTTACCTCCACAATAATTATAATGATGCAATCTCTTTCTCTCCACGATGTCTGGTTTACTGCTAGTCCAAGCCTTTTCTCTGGCAAGGTGCTTGCCTTCTAGGATGCTCTATCCAGCCTCATCCACCAGCCTCTGATTTTATATGAAGCATGAATCTTCCCTTAGACAGTTGGGATGATGGAAGAGGACATAGGAGATAGGAAACATGCTTGCAAAAATCCTGTCCTCATCAACATGCACACTGCAGAAATGTGGCCCCAATTTTCTTCTCAGAGTCCTCTAGATCCTTAGAATAAAAGTTAATAATTGAGCATTTCCATGATTTATTTTTGATGTTTGTTTTAAGGCAGGGTTTCACATAGCCCAGGCTACACTTCAGACTTGGTATGTAGCTGAGGATGATCTTGAACTCTGATCCTCTTTACTCTACCTCCTGAGTACAGGGATCAGAGGCATACACCACTATATCTGATTTACAAGGTTCTGATGATTGAACCCAAGGCTTCATGCATGCAAGGCAAACACTCTCCCAACTGAGTTGCATCCCCAGTCCCCACTCCCATCTTTATTTTGACATGTAAAACTGGCCACCGTAATTAAATTGCTACTAAGCATGTAATTAAGGTTAGTATCTTAAAACAAAGTTGTCGCCGGGCGGTGGTGGCGCACGCCTTTAATCCCAGCACTCGTGAGGCAGAGGCAGGTGGATCTCTGTGAGTTCGAGGCCAGCCTGGGCTACCAAGTGAGCTCCAGGAAAGGTGCAAAGCTACACAGAGAAACCCTGTCTCGAAAAAACAAAAAACAAACAAACAAAAAAAAAAAA
>CABHPH010132797.1:0-14895 GCA_902168325.1 Peromyscus nudipes
AGACCTTCTGCTGTGACCTTTCCACAGTCTCTGGCCCCTTGGCCAGGGGACTAAGCAGATCCTGGTGGAACACCTTGCTTTCCTCCCTCCTGTGAATCCCCACAGACCCTCTCCTAGTCTATTCTCATTTCTTAGTGTCAGCTCCCAATACCCAGAAACATATTTTACCTGGAACCCCCAGTGGTCACACCTATCAGGAGTCCACAAGAATTTCCTACCAGGTAACACAGAGCCATTACACTCTCCTAAGAACAAGAGAGGGCAACAGAAACCAAGGAGCAAAATACCTACTCAAAAAAGACAAGACCAGATATCAGCACCTAGAATTACAATCCTTGAAATCCCAGATGCCTAGATGCAAGCACAAAACACAGCAAATAACAGACAAGACAATGTCTCTACTGGAGCCCCATAGCAGGCACTGAGTATTACAACATAGCAGAAGCACAAGAAAAAGACCTTCAAATAATCTTTATGTATATTATAGAGGTCCATAAAGAAGAAACTAATAAGTCCCTTTAAAAATCTATGAAGCACAAACAATGGAAAGAAGTGGAAATAGAATCAGTAAAGTAAAGCCAAACTGAGGGAAAGCTGCAAATGAAAAACTTAAGAACTCGAACACGAACCACAGAAGCAAGTTTCACCAGCAGAATACAAAAGATGGAAGAGAGACCCCGAGGCATTGAAAATATGGATACCTCAGTCAAAGAAAATTATATCTAAAAAATTTATATCTAAAAAAATTTCCTGGCACAAAATATCCAGAAAATGTGGAACACTGTGAAAAGAGAAAAATCTAAGAATAATAGGAATAGAGCAGTGGCTGTCAACCTGTGGTTTGTGACCCTTTTGAGAGTCAGACAACTTTTTCACAGAGGTTGTATCCTGCATAGCTAATATTTACATTTTGATTCAGAACAGTAGCAAAATCACAGTTATGTAGTAGCAATGAAAATAATTTTATGGTTGGGGGTCACCACAACATGAGGAACTGTATTAAAGGGTTGGAGCATTAGGAAGGTTGAGAACCACTGCTATAGATGGAGAAAAGCATTCCATGATAAAACCAAATTTAAGCAATATCTATCTACAAATCCATCCATCCAGAAGGTGTTAGAAGGTAAACTCCAACCTATAGAAGTTAACTGATCAGTTTTTGCACCCCAATAAGCCTCTCCACCAATGCAGCATTCCAAATCAGACTGAATCAGCAAAGCCCTGGTTTAATGGGTGAAGCATTCCCAGGCAGTTCTCCGCTCCCCCCCCCCAAGAGACCAGAAAACCACGTGTATGTTTTCTGGGATGCAGCTTATATACCCTGTGGGAGTGGCCTTGAGCCTCTCTGTGGGAGGAACTGTGTTTGGTGGGCTTTGAAGGGGCAGGTTTGGGGAGGAGCTGTGTTTGGCAGGCTTTGAAGGGGTGGGTTTGGGGAAAGAGATGGGAGAAGGGGAGTTGAGGTGTATCTTCCAGCAGAACATTCCAGACTCTTTGGATATAGGATACCAGGGTACTAGGGGCTGAAGTGGAGTTCCCACTCAAACATTAACCACACCCAAGAAAACAAAGGGAATAAATAGTCCCAGACCAGCAAATCAAAAGAAAGGAAACACACACACACACACACACACACACACACACACACCACAAAACAAAATAACAGGAATCAACAAACACTGCTCAATGATATCTTTCAACATCAATGGTCTCAACTCACATAAAAAGACACTAACAGAATAAATACAAAAAACAGGATCCATCCTTCTGCTGCATCTAAGAAATGCACCTCAACATCAGGGATAGACATTACCTCAGGGTAAAAGTTTGGAAAAAGGTATTCCAAGAAAATGGACCTCAGAAGAAAATTGGTGTGGCCATATGAATATCTGACAAAATAAACTTCAATCCAAAACTAATCAGAAGAGATGGGGAAAGACACTACATGCTCATCAAAGGAAAAATCCACCAAGAGGACATTGCAATTCTTAACATCTACGCCCCAAACACAAGGGAACCCAAGTTTGTAAAAGAAACACTACTACAGCTTAAATTACATATTGACCCTCACACACTGATAGTGGGAGACTTCAATACCCTACTCACATGAATAGACAGGTCATCCAGACAAAACCTAAACAGAGAAATGCTGGAATTAACTGAAGTTATAAACCAAATGGACCTAGCAGATATTATAGACATTTCAGTCAAACACAAAAGAATATACCTTCTTCTCACCACCTCATGGAATTTTCTCCAAAATTGACCACATACTCAGACATAAAGCAAGCCTCAACAGATACAAGAAAATTGAAATAACTCCCTGAATCCTATCCAACCACCACAGATTAAAGCTGAATATCGAAAACAACAGAAACAACAGAGAGCCTACAAACTCACAGAAACTGAGCAACTCTCTAAAGAATGAAAAATATGTCAAGACAGAAATTAGGAAAGAAATTAAAAACTTTCTAGAATTGAATCAAAATAAATACACAATATACTCAAACTTATGGCACATAATGAAGGCCATTCTAAGAGGTAAGTTCATAGCATTGATTGTCTACATAAAAAAATCAAAGAGCTCTCATACTAGCAAATAAACAGCACACTTGAAATAGCTAGAATAAAAAAATTAAATAGCTAGAATAAAAAAAATCCCACCCAAATGGAACAGACTGCAATAAATAATTAAATTCAGGGCTGAAATCAATAAAATAGAAACAAAAATAATGATACAAAGAATCAATAAAACAAAGTGTTGGTTCTTTGAGAAAATCAATTAGATTGACAAAACCGTATCCAAATTAACTAAAAGGCAGAGAGAGAGGGAGAGAGAGAGAGAGAGAGAGAGAGAGAGAGAGAGAGAGAGAGAGAGAGAGAAAGGAGAGGAGGATATAACAATAGAAACCTGTAAACCTCCAATTAGAAAATCTAAAACAAATACATAATTTTCTCTGTAGGTACTACTTACCAAAGTTAAATCAAGATCAGATAAGGAATTTAAATAGTCCTATAACCCCTAGTGAAAAAGAAGCAGTCATTAAATCTTCCAACAAAACCCAGCCCAGGGCCAGATAATTTTAGTGCAGAATTCTATCAGTCTTTCAAAGAAGAGTTACTGCCAATAGTCCTCAAATTATTCCAGAAAATAGAAACAGAACATTGCCCAGTTCATTTTATGAACTAGCTGTTACCCTGACACCCAAACCACATAAACAACAAAGAAAGAGAATTACAGACCAATTTCCTTTATGAGCATAGATGCAAAAATACTCAAAAAACAAAGCAAACAAAAAACAAACAAAAAGACAAAAAGAACTTGCAAGCCAAATCCAAATGAAAGACTTGTATGATAAAAAAAGTCACTGAGAAAGAAATTGAAGAAGATATCAGAAAATGTAAAGATCTACTGTGCATGTGGATCAATAGGAGCCACATAGTAAAAATGGCCCTTCTACCAAAAGCAATCTATAGTTCAATGCAATACCCGTCAAAATTCCAACATAATTCTTCACAGTTCTTGAAAGGACAATTTTCAGCTTCACGTGGAAACACAAAAATCACAAGATAGCTAAAAGAATTCTGAACAATAATAGAAAAGCTGGGGGTATCACCATCCCTATTTTTTAACTGTACTACAGAGCTCTAGTAATAAAATCTGCATGGTATTGGCACAAAAACAGACATGTTGACCAATGGTATTATGTCTCAGACATAAATTCACATACCTATGGACACGTGACTTTTGATAAAGATGTCAGAAATACACAATGGACAAATGACAGCATCTTCATAAAATGGTGCAGGTCAAACCGGATGTCTGCATTGTGGTGATATTTTATTTGTGCTCTAATAAATAAAGCTTGCACACAGATCAGAGGAAAAAGCTAGCCACTATATTAAACAGAGGTCAGGCAATGGTAGCACACGCCTTTAATCCTAGCATTTGGGAGGCGAGATTCATCTGGATCTCTGTGAGTTCAAGGCCACACTGGGAACAGAGCCAGGTATGGTAGCACAGGCCTTTGTTCCCAGCACTAGTTAACCATAGAGGTCTGGAGGTCTGTACAGACAGACAGGAAGTGGTAGAACCGGGCAAAAAGAGGAAGTGGATGTAGCTGAGTGGAGAGAGGAAGTGAGATGGCAGGGACAGAAGGCATATAGGCGTGGGTATACAGGAAGTAGGTCTCTCTGGAGGCTGAGGGTTGGTAAGGTGAGGTTGGCTGTGGACTGTCCTATTCCTCTGATCTCTCTTCTTTCATCCCAATATCTGGCTCTGGGTTTTTTTTTTTTTATTAATAAGACCGTTTAGCAGCTCATCTTACACTGCATGTTGAAGAATGCAAATAGACCATCCCCATCACCTTGCACAAAACTCAAGTTCAAGTGGGTCAAAGACCTCAACATAAAACCAGACACACTGAACTTGATAGAAGGCAAAGTGGGATATAGCCTCAAACTCACAGGGACAGGAAAAGACTTCCTGAACAGAACACCAATTATGTAATATTTTGTTTGTTTTCTGACAAATAAAGCTTGCCTGGAGATCAGAGGGCAGAGCTAGCCTCTAGTTAACCATAGAGGTCTGGAAGTCTGTACAGGGAGGAGACAGGAAGTGACAAGGAGGGGCAGAGACAGGAACTGATAGAAGTAGGAAGTCACTGGTCTGCTCCTCTGCTTCTCTGATCTTTCAGGTTTTACTCCGATATCTGACTCCTGGTTTTTATTGATAAGATTAATTAGATTTAAGCTTCAACCTATAGCACAGGCACTAAGATCAACAATTAGTAAATAGGACCTCATGAAATTGAGAAGCTTCGGCATGGCAAAGGACACTGTCATTTTGACAAAGAGGCAGCCTACAAAATGGGAAAATATTTTTTACCAACTCCACATCCAATAGAGGACTAATACTCAAAACCTATAAAGAATTCAAGAAAATAGATATCAAGAAAACAACCCAATTAAAAGATGAGATACAGATCTAAACAGGGAATTCTCAAAAAAGAAAATTAAAATGTCTGAGAAACACTTAGGGAAATGTCCAACATCCTTAGCCATAAGGAAAATGCAGATCAAAACTACTTTGAGATTTCATCTTACACTTATAAGATGGCTAAGATCAACAACACAAATGACTGCTCATGCAGGGGACAATGTGGAGTAAGGGGAACACTCTTCTACTGCTGGTAGGAGTGTAAACTTGTACAGCCACTTTGGAAAGCAGTATGGCAGTTTCTCAAAAAATTGGGAATCAATCTACCTCAAGACCCAGCTATACCACTCTTGGGCATATACCCAAAGGATGCTTTATCCTACCACAAGGACACTTGCTCAACTATGTTCATAGCAGCTTTATTCGTAATAGCCAGTAGCTGGAAACAACATAGATGCCCCTCAACCAAAGAATGGATAAAGAAAATGAAGCACATTCACACAATGGATTGTTATTCAACTGTTAAAAAATGAAATTTGCAGGCAAATGGATGGAACTAGAAAGAATCATCCTCAGTGAGGTAACCTAGACCCAGAATGATAGATATGATTAGTGCCTTGTTCATCCATCATCAAAGAAGCTTCCTTCTGTAGCAGATGGCAACAAATACAGAGACCCATAGCCAGACATTGTGCAGAGAATGAAAGACCTTGGAACTCTCAGTCCTAAATGGGATGTCTCCATCAAATCCCTCCCCTCAAGGCTCAAGGAACCTCATGGAAGAAGAGGAAGAGTATAAGAGCCAAAGGAGATAGAGGACACCAGGATAACAAGGCTCTCTAAATCAACATGATCAAAGCTCGTATAAACCCACAGAGACTGAAGCAGAATGCACAAGGCCTGCATGAATCTATACCAGGTCCTCTGCATATATATTATGGCTTCCCTTGCAGTGTTTTTAATGGGATTCCTGAGTGTATGAACAAGTGGGTCTCTGAATCTTGTGTTTTCATTTGGGCTCTTTTTCTTCTGTTGGTTTTGTCCAATTCTGATGTGTTACTTTTTGTTTTATCTTATTTTTTTTCTTTTTTTAAAAATTTTTTTATTTTTTTTAATTTTATTTTACAATACCATTCAGTTCCACATATCAGCCATGGATTCCCTTGTTCTCCCCCCTCCCGCCCCCTTCCCCTTCCCCCCAGCCCACCCCCCATTCCCACCCCCTCCAGGGCAAAGCCTCCTTGGACTGCTACTCACATCACCAGGGAGGCTACTTGGAAAACAGGACCCCAAGAAAGACATGGGGATCACCCAATGACGGAGAAATGGATGAGATCTTCATGAACAGCCTGGTCATAAGTAGGGGAAATGAAGGGCGAGGGTTGAGGGAAAGAGAGCTTGGGGGAGCTGGAGACCCCAGATGGACCAACAACAGAGAGGGAGAACAAGGAATAGGAGACCATGATGAATGAGGACCACATGAGAATAGGAAGAGGCAAGGTGCTAGAGAGGCCCACAGAAATCCACAAAGCTACCCCCACAGGGGACTGCTGGCAATGTTTTATCTTATTTTATTATCATCCCTTAGAAGCCTGTTTGCTTTTTAATGAGACAGAAAGGGAGCGGATCCATATGGGAGTGGAGGTGTGAGGGGAACTGGGAGTTGGTGAGGGAGTGGAACCATAACCAGGACATATCATGTGAGAAAAAAAATCTGTTTTCAATAAAAGAAAAAAAAGGTACTTATGCCATGAAAAAATAATTCAGTGCTATTAATGTTATACAATTATACTTTGATCACTATCTAGTTCAGAATTATTGATATCAAATCTAAAAGAAATGTTTTAGCAGCTACTTCTTTTTAAAAAACTGCTTTAAATTACATTCATTTATTTATTGTGTACATGTAAGCTCATGCTATGGCACACATGTGGTCGTCAAAGGACAGCTTGTGGGGTTTGGTTCTCTCCTTCTGCCTTGTAGGTTCTGGACATCAAACTCAGGCCCTAAGACTTGGCATAAAGGCCCGGTACCCACTGAGCCATTTTGCCACCCTATCATTCTTTTTCTGAATATATATATATATATTATTTTTTGAGATTATAATATAATTACATCATTTTCCACCTCTCTTCCTTCCCTCAAAATCCTCCCATGTATCCCCCTTGCTCTCCTTCAAATTTATGGCCTCTTTTTCTTTATTGATACACACACACACACACACACACACACACACACACACACACATACTGTCCATATAATGTTACTTATATGTATGTTTTCAGAGTTGAATATTTGATGTTGGATAACCAATTGGTGTGTTTTTCTCTGGGGAAGAATATTTCTCTTGTTCTCTGCATTCCTTAGTTGCCTGTAGTTCTTTGTACAGTGTTGAGGCCTGCCTGGTGGGCTTTTCCCTATCTGTAGTGGTGTCCATCTGTTGCAAAGAAAAGTTTCCTTGATGTGGGGTGACAACTACGCTTATCTGTGGGTATAAGGACAAATATTTAGAATATTATTATGGATTATGCCACTTCTTGTTCTCCCCCAATCCTGGTGTTCATCATTAATCTTTCTGTTTCTGTGAACTTGCCTAGTCTAGATATTTCATCTAATATTTGGCCATTTGCGTCTGGCTGATTCCACTTGGCCTAATGTTTTCAAGATTCATGTACACTGCAGTATGTGGCAGTTCATTCATTTCATTCTATGGCAGCATAGCATTCTGCTGTACACATATTCCACAGTTTGTTTATTCATTCATCAATGGCAGACATTTCAGTTATTTCAACTTCTTAGCGGTTATGAATAATTCTGCTGAAAACATTCCTGTACAATTTTTTGTGCAGCCATGTGTTTTTAGCTTTTGTGACTGTGTACCTAGAGTTGGAATATGTTAAATTAGTGTTTAAGTTTTAGGTGGACAACCAAATGGTTTTTTACTCCTACTAGTGATACATGTGGTCTCCAATTTCTCTGTATCCTCACCAACGCTGTAATTTTCTTCTTTTCATTTTATAACTATCTACATGGATCTAAAGTGACATAGTAGTTTTGATTTGCATTTCTCTAATTACTACTAATAGTGAATCTCATGTCATTATTGCCCATTTGTTTGCTTTCTTAAGAAAAATGTCTGTTCCAATTCTTTGTATCATTTAAATTATTTTTTACATTTATTCATTTATTTATTTGTGTGTGTGCACTTTAGAGATGGAAGTCAGAGGACAACTTGAAGGAGTGAGTTCTCTCCTTTCACCGTGTGGATCCAGGAGACAACTCAGGTGATCAAGCTGGGCAATGAGAGCCCTTATAGGCTGAGCCATCCTATTGACCCAGTAACAATTTTTTACATTAGCCAATTGTTATGGGGTATAGCTCAGTGGGAGATTACTTGTTTAGCATGCATGAGGCTATGGGTTCAGTCCTTAATGCTACAAAAAACAAACACATTCCCCCAAATACCACAATAAATTGGGTTGTTTATATTTTTTCTCTATTTTTTGTTTTTGTTTTGTGGAGAATCTGTGTTTGGCTCTACAACTCACCTCTGCACCCAGCTTTGAGATTATGGATGGTTGTCACCACACTAAGTACATAGTGTACCACTGAGTTGTACATTCATTTCCATGAAGTGACTTCTAGTCCTAGTTTGTTGAGTGTTTTTATAGAAAAACAACATTGGTGGGTTTTGTCAGTTTTTTTTCTGTGTGTATTGAAGTGATCATGTGGGTTTTATCCTTTATCACAAGGTTTTTCAATTTTTTTCCATTTGTGAGCCCTGTTTGACCAAGATGTTTTTGTGTGTCCCTATATATGTAAAATAGGTATACAAACCAAACATTCGCTTTTCATAAATTATAAGGAAAATAAAAAATTTCTTTGGTTTAGATATAATTTTACCCCTCATTAAAAATTAAATCAACTTTACATGCTAATGAGATAGATGTGACCATTTTTATATAAAGAATTAACTCTTGGCTGAGTATTTGACACTACAGGACATAGCATCTTTAACATTTTTCAGAGTTGATTGATATTTTGATTTTATAATCATTAGTGCTAAAAATGCTGCTTTGCATAAATACCTAGTAGAGAATGGCAGAAGTATGTTTAGAGCCAGGTCATAAATGGTTAGGAAATCTGTCCTAATCTTAAGCCAACATTCGTTTAGGTTTTTTTTTTCCTTTCAATGAAACTCAAATCAAAAACTCATTTAGAAATTTTAAAAATCAACTTTTAACCCAATACAATCTACCAATTTCACACTTACATGATTAGGAATGACAGTAAGAAAATAATGTCTTTGTTTTCTGTGAACCATTATGCTTCTGTAAGAACAAAAAGCATTGAGTTCTTGACCCTGAGTAGGACATCTCTATCACCTATTCCAAACCTCAGGGAACATCTCATAAGAGAGAGCAGAAAGAATGTAACAGTCAGAGGCTGGGGAGGAGTGCTGTGAAACTGTCTTGTATATGACAAGGCTGTTGCACCTATGAGTATATAGCAGCTGTGGCTATTTGCAGGAGACCTGCACAAGATTGGGCCCATCAGCATTCCATCATGAATGGGGAAGGTGCTCACAGGGCCACTCCCCTTCACAAGAAGCTATTGGTTGCTGGGGGTGAGGAGTCGCTTTCTTCAGTGGTTTAAGAAGTTTTGTATCCTCCAGTAAATAACTCCCACCCTCAGGCTCATGTAAGTAATCTTAATTATTAAGCTCAGTATGTTATTTAAAAAGACATAAAAGTAGGAGGAGGAGTTATTGGGAAGAAAGGATCCAATGGGAGGATAGTCAGAGTGAATATGACAAAAATACGTGATATACATGTATACAATCAGCAACAAACAATTATAGACATGTATACAATTAACAAAAAATAATTTTTTAAATGGCAGGGGCTGGAGAGACAGCTCAGAAGGGCTTATAGAGCAAACACAAAGACCTGCATTTGGATCTCCAGCACCCACATAAAAAGTCAAGCAGAGTGCAGTGCATGCCTATAAAGGTGGAGACAGGAGGATTCCTGCCCGTTTCTGGCCAGTTAGTCTTACCAACTCACTGAACTCCAGATTTACTGAGAGACTTGGTCTCAAAACATAGGATGGAGAGCAATAGAGGAAATCTGATGTTAACCTTTGGCCTCCATTACACACACACACACACACACACACACACACACACACCCCTGTACATAATACACACAAACATGTACACATATGTACACAACACACATACAAATATAAAAAATTAACAAAATGGTCGAACAC
Source organism: Peromyscus nudipes (assembly GCA_902168325.1). Classification (NCBI taxonomy): domain Eukaryota; kingdom Metazoa; phylum Chordata; class Mammalia; order Rodentia; family Cricetidae; genus Peromyscus; species Peromyscus nudipes. Next base: position 10,211 of record CABHPH010132797.1, read on the forward strand.
TTTACTGTAATTGAAAATTAACCAAACACAGGAATATTGTATTAATCTCCATTGAGAATGCATGTGTTAATAAATCTCAGTACATAAATGTTTAGTATCAATAATAATGCATTAAAATTGCCCAATAGTTTATTTTGGCCTACCTAAACATGATTTTTTGTGATGCTGGAGATCAACCTCGGGGTCCTACACATTCTAGGACCTACATATACTCAATGGTACACAACCATTGAACTACATCCCTAGCCTTAAAATGTGATATATAATAGAAATTAGACAAATAGTACAGAAACATTTTCTGTGAGTAAAGTTCATTTCAATTTACATTATCTGTAACTTTCTTTTGGGGGAATAAATATGAAAAACATATTTTTAAAAAAAGCAGAAAACTAAAAGAAAAATACACAACTCATACAGTAACCTCATATCTGAGCTCAGTGCTGATTAGTGTTGTGTGGTGTGACGGTGTACACAGTGCTGTACGTTCATAACTAAGGCGACAGTGAAGTCATGATGTCATAGACAGAACCTCTGCCAGAAACAGCTTGGATTCATGACCCATTTGATTTTGAGTTAATTTTTGGTCACTGTATGTTCAGAAACCTTTGACAGCTGCCAATATTCTTGCAGCTCCTGCGTTCAGTTAATGTGGTGCATTACATCATTTTCTTTTAAGATACTAAGCCAATTTTGAAATCTTGGAACAAATCCCACTTGTTCTTTGCTCTATAATCCTTTTTCTATGTTGCTGGATTTGCTTTGGGAGTGTTTTATTGAGGATTTCTGTTTCTTTTTCATTGTAGCTGAGGGTGTAATCTGGGACTTTGTACATGCCAGGCCTGTGCTCTACCACTAAAATGCACTCCAGCCTCTCATTTCTTTCTGAGTCTTTATTGGTAAGAGATACTGCAGTTTCCTTTTCTGATGAGAGCTTTGTCTGGTTGGTGCCAAGGAAATACTGGCTTAACAGAAAGAGTTACTTAGTGTCCTCCTTTTTTTTCTGGGTGTTTGTGTGTGTGTGTGTGTGTGTGTGTGTGTGTGTGTGTGTGTGTGTGTGAAGAAGTGGTATTAATTCTTTAGATGTTCAGGATGAGAAATTGAAATGTGGATATAACCCTTTCAAGCACACAATAGTAAGGAAGAATGGTTGGGTTTTAGGAGCTGAGGAGAACAGAACAGAGTATTGATGAGAACATTTAGCTCGAGAGGAACTGACAGGCAGGTTTGCCCTAGAGGAGAAAAGGAAGTTTTCATAGACTATCCATCAAAGGTACTCCCTCATGCTGCGTCTTGTAGAGAGGACCCAGCTTGTAGGATGACCTCATTCCTCAAAAGAAATTCTCCACCTGGGCAAATTTTTCTTTGCTTCTAGGCCAGTTGAAGCTTGCTCAGAAGTGTTAGAGCTGTTGGCCTCCCCTGCACTTTTTTTTCCTATGTGGGTGTGTAACAGGCTCTTTGAACATCAGTAACAGTGTTGCCTAGCACTGGTCTTGGCATGCCCAGAGATTTCTTTGGTTATTTCAGGGGGTGTCTTATAATTCTCCAAACTAGTTCACTTTAATTTTTTTTCAGGGAAGAATTATATGTCATTTTAGAAGATGCTTAGTGGTGGATGCATCAGGGAGACAGAAAAGGAGGATATGTGCTCAGAATGAAAAGAATAAGAAGCAACAATTTCTAACCTATAAACACCTGAGAATCTTGGGTCATAGGTATCTAGAAGTGTCACTGTACCTAATGGAGTGCTTGCCTAGCAATGGTCCCTTAACTGGGATGAGGCTAAACAAGAATCCTACTCACTTATTACAGTGTTTGGGAAAGGTCCTATTACATTAGAATAATTGTTCAATAAATACTGATTTAAATACAACCATTGAATCAATAAATCTTTGTGCATATGAGAGAACAGACAGTATGTAGGGGATACCCACAAAGGTGGATATAATAATAGGCCCTAAAGAGATGGCGGGTATGAACATACAAGGTGATAGATGATGGTGTGTGGCAGTTTTATGGCCTAGATTTTAGGCAATCTCTACTCTCTTATGACCATGTCTCATATTAGAACTGTTTTTTTTAAAGTATCTACATAGAAAAAATAGGCCTGTGTATACAGAATATGGTTGTGACAAAATAGTGGGCAGTTTACATGGACTATGGCATAGTAGAGAAAACACTCCATATAAGCAGGAGTTAGTTACAGCTTTGTTGAGTTACCATAAGTGGGATCACCATAAACATTAGTAGACACATGAGAAAAAAATCCATTATGAAGGAAAGTCAACCAGCACAAGAAAGAAAAGTGGTGCCCCATGAACACAAGAGATTAATTAAAATTGTTGATTAGATGACCAACAATCTGCCCTCTGAACCCAACATTCAACCAAAAAAATTTTTAAAAATTGGCATCTACACTAAACATGGATAGACTCTATACCTTGCCATTATCACCTAAGTGCTTCAGTATAACTGTTTTAAATGTATTTTTAACTAGAAAATAATAATTGGATATGTTCAGAACATACCACATGGTATTTCAATATACATATCTTATGTATAATAAACATTTTAGGTAATTGGTGTATCCACCACCTAAGACATTTATCATGTCTTCATGTTGTGACCATTCAGAGTCCTTTGGCAACTTGTGTGAAACATAATTTTTGTTAGCCATAGTTATCCTACCCTATCATTGAACATTAGAAGGGTATAACAGTTATTTATATAGTCTTTATATTGTATTAAGTATCATGGATGTTTTACTTTGCTTTCAATTGCTATGATAAAACACTTACCAAAAAAACTTGGGGAAGAAGGGATTTATTTGGCTTCTATGTCCCAATTGCAGTCCATCAGGAAGGGAAGTCAGGATAAAAACTCAAGGCAGGAACCTAGAGGTTCAACCCCTCTCCATGGCTTGCTCAGCTTACTTATACAACCCAGACCCACCTGCCTAGGGTTAGCACCACCCATAATGGGCTGTGCCATTCCTACACAATAATGAATCAAGAAAATGTTCCACAGGCTTGCTACAGGCCACTCTGACAGATGTATTTTCTCAGTTGAGATTCCCTCTTCCCTGTTAACCCCAGCTGTGTCAAATTGATATCTAACCAGCACAACAGCTAAACTAGAAGTAGATCAGTCTATGAAAATGTTGTGCTACTTTATAGAAGTGTTTTGAGTGCCCATAGAGGTTTTGGTACTATTTTTAAGGGAAACATTCTAATACTTTCTCTTTAGAAAGAACCATGTTGACCAGTGTAAGAAAATAAACTTCAGTAATAAAAGTATGTATGAAATTATACTATAGTTTGACTTTAGGATATTCTCCAAAGACTCATATGTTTAATCTTTGTTCCTTGTCCCCAGCTTGGTGCTTTTGGAAGACATTAGTTGCCCTTAGAAGTTGGGGTATAGTGGGAAGTCAGATGTCACTGGAGGCATCTATTTGAAAGGAATAAAGAACCCCAGTCTCTATCAGTGTCAAATAGCTCCTCAGTAAGGAGTGGGACCTGGACAGCACCTCCCTCATCTATGCAGGATGGCTATCTTGAACTTGTGTAGGTAACCACTGCTTCTGAGTTCATGAATGTGATAGCTATGCCATGTCCAGAAGACAGCATTTTATAGTGTTCCTCCCCGTCCCCAGGCTTTTACATTCTTTCCATCTCCTCTTCCATAGTGTTCTCTGAGCCTTGGGGGTGGAGAGGTTGATATAGATGACCAATTTAGAGCTTAGTACTCAGTCTCTTATTCTCAGCTTGTTCTGCCTCCTACTTGTGGATCAGGATGTAAGTTTTCAGCTATTGCTCCAGCACTTATCTGACTGCCTGCTGCTGTATTCCCTGTCACAATGGTCATGGACTTTAAACCTTGAAACTATAAGCAAGCCCCCAGTAAACTCTTTCTTCTATAAGCTGCGTTGGTCATTGTATCCTATCACAGCAGTAGAGAAGTAGGACAACCACGGAACAAAATAACAGTGAGTTCTACTCTAGGCCTTATGACCTCCCAAGTCATGGAATTTTCACCAGAATCATAGTCTAAAACATGAAATCTCTCCCTCCCCATACAGCTTGCCTCAAATCCAACCAGAAATCACAATGAGGTAACTAGCCTCATGATGCCATACTATTGTACCAGTGGGTATAACATTATCTTAATTTTTAATAAGAACATATACATCCAAAAAGAATTAAAGTCTTTTATAAATACAATTATGCACAGTGATACACAATTTTCTGTGTTTCATATGTAGTCACTTTAAAAGGAATTTTAAGGACTGAAACTTCATTTCAGTGGTATGTTTGCCCAGCATTTTTAAGGTCTTGGGTTCCATCCCTTGTACTGTAAGAGAAAAGAAATTTCATATTATTATATTATTTGGAAAGTGGGGCATAATCATATATCTTGGCTCTTAAAAGAGTAAATAGTTCTCTTGAACCTTGAGTTACAGACAGTTATTAGTCACTGGCACTGGCTATGGGTGCAGGGAACTAAGCTCAAGTTCTCTGTAAGAGTAGTATGTGTTCTTAACTGCTGAGCCATGAAAACCATTTTACAATGTAAATGTAATTGTTATAAAAATCTATGCCACTTAGGAACCATCATTGACTTATTTTGCGAGTATGGATCTTGGGCCTCATGCATTGTAAGCAAGAGCTGTAGTATTCATGCACATC
>CABHPH010132797.1:15295-27853 GCA_902168325.1 Peromyscus nudipes
CTGTCCCTAACCATCTTTTAAAAGCAATAGCTATAGTTCCAAGAAGATACAGATGAAAACACAGGCTAGTAGAAGCCTTTTAGCACAAAGCAGATCAAGTGTCAGACACTGTAAGGATACAGAAATAGTGAGTAACATGATAACTAGACACATTGAACTTTAGAACCCATTAGAGACCTTCCTTCTCAACTGCACAAATATTAGATCCCAAAGAAAACATCAGTAAGTCCTATACCATTTGAAAGATTCCGAGCCCCTCTCTTAGCACAATGCCATCAAGCTATAATAAAACCAAATATAAACTTCATACATTCATTCCAACTAGAAATTGAAAACGTATTAAACAACACTAAGGTTAAAAACAAAACAAAACAAAACAAACAAACAGCAAAAAAAGCAAAAAAAAAAAATAATGAAAATACTAGATACCAGAGACTATTGGATACATTTAGAGATTGCAAGAAAATATGTAGTTTTAAATAAATATAAATAAAATGCATAATTTTTTTTAAAGATTTATTTATTTATTATGTATACAGAAGAGGGCGCCAGATCTCATTACAGATGGTTGTGAGCCACCATGTGGATGCTGGGAATTGAACTCAGGACCTCTGGAAGAGCAGTCGGTGCTCTTAACCTCTGAGCCATCTCTCCAGCCCAAAAATGCATAAATTGTGTTAACTTTGAAGGTCACAAAAGCAAATGTGCTCAAAGAAATCATAAGGAATAAAATAATAATAAGTGTGGATGCAGAAAAGCAATAATGATGTAGAAAAGAAAATGAGCTGAATTGATGAAAGTAAGAAGAATAAATAAATAATTTGCCAAACTAACCAGATCAAAATAGGACAGATACAAATTATATATAATAAGACAGAGAATAAATAATGTGGACTATCAATAGATGAATGAACTAAACTGACTTACAAATGAATAATATAAGTACCGCAAACACAGAGAGGGAAACAAACCCAAGACAGTTTGGAGCTTGGTATTTTGACTATAAGCATCAAGTCTAAAGGAAAGTGCTGTGAACAAATAGTGGAGCCCATGGTAGGTTTGATTTTTACACAGACCTGTTAGGTGCTTTTTACTCTCATGAGGCTAGGAAGAAGCTTAGGCCCCCCCTGTACACTAAGCAGGTATTCTGCCACAAAGCTACTCATTGCCCAGTTGGATGGCCTAAAATTGCTTTTGTGGTCTTGTCTTGGACAAATAAGTAAATGTTTTGATGCTAATTTGAATCAGGTTTCTAAGATTTGAGATGCAGACATGAGCTGGGGACATGACTCAGTAGATAAAGTCCTTGCTACAGAAGGTTAAGGACTAGAATTTGGATTCCAGTATCCATGTGAAAAGCTGGATAGAACCTGTGAAACCTGTAATCATAACCTGTAGTAAGACTTTTTTTGTCAGACTGTCAGCTACCCAGTAAGGACATGGAGACTTATTATTAATTATGAAAGCTTGGTTGATAGCTTAGGCTTGTTTCTAACTAGCTCTTATAACTTAACCCGTATATTTTAATCTATGTTCTTTTACGTGACTCGCTTACCTTTACTCTGTGTCCTCTCTGTCTCCTGGCATCTCCTCTCTTCTTCTTCCCAGTGTCCTCTCTGCCTGCAAATCCTGCCTAGCTATTGGCCATTCAGCTTTTTAATTGAACCAATCAGAGTGACACATCTTCACAGAGTACAAAAAGATTATTCCACAACAATAACCCTCAGGAGGTAGCGATGGGATCCCCAGGGCAAGCTGGCTAGCTAGACTAGCCCCAACAGTGAGTTCTTACTTTTGTGAGAGACTCTGGCTCAGAATATAAAGTGGACAATGATCCAGTAAGAAAACAGACACCAACTTCTCACCTCTACATACTTGTGCACCCACACATATGTGAACATGTATGAATATACCACACACATATACATGTGCAAAGGGGGAAACAAGAGCAGGCATTCTACTGTGCTGATTGAAAGTGGAATTATTGGTGGAGACTCCTAGCTTGTGACATATTTCTTTCTGTGCATATCTATATCTGTTTTCTTGTCTATTGAACAAAAAGTTGGTACACTGCATCTTATCCCAAGTGACCATCACCAGTCATGGTAAGATTACAGTGTCATGTGTTTGCTCCTTTGCTGAACTAAGAGAACATAGCCTTCCTCTTTGTGGCATTTCTGTCCCAAACTATAACCCAAAGGACACATTAGTTGTCATAAACTTGAAGACTTATTTCCCCTGACATTGAGTTTTATCCTCTCAATATTGGGTCAGGTCAGGAAAGAAAGATGGAAGAGCTATTCCAGATTAAAGGAGAATAGCGAACCATGAAAACTAAGAGCCACACATGATATTGGATCAGATTCTGGACAAAAGGGCATTATTGGGAGAGTTGACAAGATTTAAATTTTAGATAAGATAATGGTATTCATACTAATTTTCTGATTTTCAACTGTACTTCAGTTAAGTAAGAGACTATCATTGTTTTTAGGAGGTAATGCTGAAGTATTCAGGGACAAAGACATGTTATGTCTGCTGTTGTACAATAACAAAGTCCTAATATAGAGAGAATAGTAAAACCAATGTACTAAGACAAAACAGTTGAATTTGGATGAAGTGTAAATGGGAGTTAGTTGTACTATTTTCTAATGGGTGGTCCTGTGCTTTCTAGGCAAGCACTCTCCATTGAACCACATCCCTAGCCTGTTTTGTTGTTGTTGTTTGTTTGCTTTTTTTTACATTTTTACTTTTATTTTGAGTTAAGGGCTCTATAAATAGCCTAGACTGGCCTTGAGCTCACTTGAACTTGTGATTCTCTTGCCTTAGCCTCCCAAGTAGCTGGCATCACAGGCCTGTGCCACCAGGCTGAGCTTCTATTGTTGCAACTTTTCTAGTACTTTGAAATTAGTTCACTTTAGAAAGTAACAAAAAGGAAGTATTTTTAAAATCATCAGAAAGAAGCAGGAGAACTACCAGTTTGCCAGTTTGAGCCCAGCCTGAGTTACATGGTGAGACTATCTCAAAAGAAAACACCCCAAACAAAACATAAAGAAGAGGTTTAGGTCACTCACTGCTTTATTTATTGTTGGTGATTAGTAAAACGTTGAAAACAGTAATTGTCATCAGTAGATGACAGCAGATGGGTAACTAATTTATGTTCAAATCACAGAATGCACATTAGATGGATGAACTCCATCTAATAGACCTGTCAAAATGTAGAGATCTCAAATATAAAATCCATAGGTGAAAAGAGCAGTGACTTACTCAGGGCTTCGAGGGCATGCCCATGGCAAATAGCTTGTGTGGGAGGCAAGTCAAAATGTAAACTCTATAAACACAGAAAATAAAGACGGAGATTGTGGAAGAACAATCTCTGTCTTTGAAGAATTTTTTTTGGACATTTGAAGAAAATTCAAGCAAACACATGATTGCAATGCAGCAGGAGGAAAGCAGTAATTAGTGTGTATTATGCTTAATGCAGATGGAGGAGGGGTGGGAAGGAACCTGAGAGAACATTCATTTCCCTGCAGTGGCAAAACCTCTCTCTCTCTCTCTCTCTCTCTCTCTCTCTCTCTCTCTCTCTCTCTCTCTCTCTCTCTCTCTCTCTCTCTCACTAAACCAAGTCCCAGAAGACAAGAAAGGGTTACCTCAATAAAGCATAGGAAGAAAGGCATGTTTCAAGAAGACAGTGTGATTTCCACCAGGAGAGCCTGGTGTAAACAGCTAGAGAGGTTTCTTGGAGCTGGGGCAGAGGAGGGGAGAGGTAAAGCAGCAGACAAAACAGATGAAAAGTCCATTTGACAAGGGCTCTAGACCTTGCTAAGGAGTTTGATGGCCTGAAGGGGAAGGCAGATCAGATTCCTGAAGAAGAGAGCAACAACTGCGTTTTGAATTTCACAAATGAAGGCTCTGTAAGATGACCACTTGTTCCCACCGCCACTTCTAAGGAAGAGAATAAGGCAAGCCGTAAATGGGGGGAGAGGTCTCAACAGAAGCAGCAGAGGGAGCAACAAATATAGTAGGGTGTCCAGCCAGCAGAGCTGTGGGCAATTAACTGTAGATTTTTGTTCTAGGCGTCTGGGATCATGGTGGAACAGTCTTGAATTTTTGTTTGTTTATTTTTGGCTTTAGACATAATCTCACAATGTTGCCTAGGTTGGCTTGGAACTCAGGTAATCCTTTTATCTTAGCCTCCACACCATGCTGGGTTAGAGTCTCATTTTATGCCACCTGACCCTGCTCTGGCCACTGCTGATTGGACCTTATATCTTCCATGTTTAGTTCATATATGAAAGGATCAAGAGGAAGGATTGAAGGTCATGGTTACTGCTGGAATGGGTTTCCCTGTAGGTTGTGAGTGATTTTAGATTCATCTTGAAAGTTTTAATTACAATGTGTAATTGCAACACAGCTCTGTGACCTCATAGGCGTCCGTCTTATTTCTGTACTTTTCTGGGCATTTTAATTAAATTTAATAACAAAATGGCAAACAATGTTGTGGCAAGAATTTGTGAGCTGAAGGTCACGGGAGGATATGAGCTCTAGGAAAAAGGAGTGAAAGCCGAAAGCGACATGGGTGGAAACCCAGCAGTTCACTGTGTGGGCGGGGACCAGTGAGGCCAGGAGTAGACTGCTTGTGCGGGTGGGTTGGGCAGGGAGACCAGGGACTGGAGGGGCCCTCGAGGCTCGGCCTCACCACTGCCTCTGGCCTCTGCTTCGCCCCACCCCTTCCCAGGCCTGGGCTCTGCCCTAAGCCCCGCCCCAAGCCCCCTACCCCGCCAATCATAGCCCCTCCTCCCTCCGTGACGCTACCTCCCGTCTCCTGGTAACGCAGGGGTCAAACAAGCGGCCGTTGAGGCCATTGCCTGGTCAGATTTCTCTGGTCAGATCCTCGATCCTCATCGGACGCTGACAGGCATGGCTCTGCCACTTCTGCCTGGCAACAGCTTTAACCGCAATGTGAGTAGGCAGGACGCCCGAGGTCCTGTCCAGATCCTGGGGTTCAGACAGGATCCGGGAGTGTTCAGCTCCCTAGATCTTAGGGGAGAGGGGAGAGCTAGCTTCTTCCCTTTCCTCCTGTGCGCTGAGTACACCTAAAACCAAAACTTCGTGCTCCCTCCCCACTTCCTCTCAAAGTGCATCTGAATGTTTTTCTTAGATGACGTCTAAGTACAGGTATCAGGGCCGTCCAAAGTAGCTGGTGACAGTGATGATAAAAACCACGGAGTGTTTAATGTGTGTTCGGTGATGTGCTTTAATCGCCTTGGGTATTCCCAACAGCTGTTTGAATTAGATAACTGTTTCTGTTCCCATTTACAGTTGAAGAAACTGAGGCCCAGAGCTGGTCTTCGTGGTGATGCTGATTTTCTTTCAGGCAGCTGGTCTTTACAGCCCATGAATTTAATTATTATCTTTAGTACACTGGGTGAAAAAAGACATAGATTTTGTTATTAAATAGAGGAAATCCAGCAGGAGGCATGGCAGATAGGGAAGCCTTCTATTTGCCTATGAAGTTTAGTACCACACTATGAAGTCAGGTATCTAAACCTGGAGTACAAGATGAAAGTACAAACACACGAAACAAAACAAACAACCCACCCCAAACATCACAACCCCCCTAGAACATTAAAGAACTCAGCAATGTAGCAATATACCTAACAGGAGGAAAACTAGTCAGGCTTTTGTTCTCTAGGAGTTACTGCCCTTTACTTGGATTTGCCAGTGCCATTTAGGAGAAGGTATTAAAAAATGATAAAAAGGAATTCACACGGAGCCACTCAAGGTGTTTGTAAACCTCTGATCAAAGTTTACAAAGTATTCAGTGCACCAAATTGACTACAAATTCTGAGCAGTGCTTGTATCTGAGTTGCTGGCCCTAGAGTACCAGTATTATTTGTAGACTTTCCATCTGAGTTTGATTTTTAACCCCTCACGTCAGTTAGTCGGTTCAGCTTCGAACATTGCTTTGTGCCTTTCATTTCTTGGCTGATGTAAGTTAGAGACTGGCCTCTGAAGCATAGCATTGCTCTTTGGTAAGATTAAGTCAGCCAAATAAGAAAGGCTCCAAGAAGGAGGGCATGAAAAAAGATTCCAGAAATAAGCATGCTGTGCAAAAGTAATTTTAATAAAAAATGTAAGCAGAGCCTACAGCTTTTGGCTCTGCTATACTGATTACTGTTGCCCACTGCCTGCAGAAGAATCTCAGCTCTCACATGCAATGATTAAGGGTGGGAAGGGAAAAAGAGTGCTTGGATGAGATATTTTAAAATCAGCAACATAGTACTGAGTGTACTTTGCTTTTTTTAAAACTTTTTTATTGGGAAATATAACACATGTGCAGAAAAATGCACAATGGATGGTTGTGAAATGAACATCAAGAAATGGAATACTACCCCTACTCTCAAAGCAGCCCCCTTGCCTATGGTTGCCATTTTTAGCAGGTAAAAATAAATGTTCTGAATATTGCCTGGGACCTATTTAAACTAAAATATTACTGTTGTTTCGAATTCAAATTTAACTGAGCATCTTGTATTTTACATGGAACTCTATGGCTCTTTTTTCCCTTTTAACCCTTATGCCATTCTCCAAATGTAACCACTATTTTGACTTTTGTCAATATAAAAAAAATAAGATTTATTTTTGACTTTTGGCCTGGTTTTGAACCTTTTTGTATGTGGAAATGTCCTGTGCTTTTTGTTTTGTGACTTTTTTTGTTCTGCATTATGTTTTCGAGATTTGTCCATGTGGATAATGCTCCATTGTATGAATATGTCATGTATCTAGATCCCTCTGTATATTTTATTCTTGATAGATAGCTTCTTTGGGGCTTTTACAAATGCTCTTGCTATGATTCTCTTGTTCATTTCTTTCAGTATGATTGCTGGATTGTATGGCACTGATATGGGAGCTTTAGTGGACTCTGCAAAGTGATAATTTTCATTTCCATCAGCATTTTTTATTTATATATTTTTACTTCTAAATGTTCGTATTGTTTAGTCTTTTTAAATTTTACAGATTTGGTCAGTGGATATACTGCAATTCTTTGCAGTCGTAAAGATTTATTTTTAGTTTTTGATTTATTTACATGTGTACAAGTGTATTTGCCATGTGTGTTCAAGTGTCTTTAGAAGGCAGAAGAGGGCATCAGAAGAGGGAGCTGGAGTTAAAGAAGAATTGTGAGTTGTTGTGGCTTCTGGGAACCAAACTTGGGCCCTCTGGAAGAGCAGCAAGCACTCTTAACTACAGACCCATCTCTCCAGTTTACCCCACCTCTACTTTTGTTGTTTTAATCTGCACTTCCTAATGAAGTTGAATATTCATTTTTACTGTACTTAGAGGTAGAAGCAGGCAAATCTCTGTGAGTTTAAGGCCAGCCTGGTCTACATACTGAGTTTCAGGACAGCCTTAGTGAGTTCAAAAACAGCCAGGGCTACAGAAAGATCCTGTCTCAAAAAAATGCAGCATAATGGTCATTTCTTATGAGTGGTGGTACACTTGAATTTCATATAAATTCCCAACTGGTCATATGGTGTATGTATATTTAACTTGATAAGAAATTGACTCCCTACCATGAGACAGGGTCTTATGTATCCCAGTATGGCCTCAGTTGGAATTTACTATTTAGCCAAGGATGACCTTGAACTCCTGATCCTCCTGCCTCCATTTCCCAAGTACATTGAGAGAGTTTGTTGATAAGTATTGTTTAAATCTGGTTTTGTCATGGAATATCTTGTTTTCTCCATCTATGGTGATTAAAAGTTTTGCTGGATATAGTAGTCTGGCTGGCATCCATGGTCTCTTAGTGGCTGTCCAGGACCTTCTGGCTTTCATAGTCTCCATTGAGAAGTCGGATGTAATTCTGATATGTTTGCCTTTATATGTTACTTGGCCTTTTTCCTTTGAAGCTCTTAGTGTTTTGATTATTATATGGCGAGGGGACTTTTTTTTTGGTCCAGTCTATTTGGTGTTCTGTAAGCTTCTTGTACCTTCATGTACATGTCCTTCTTTACATTGGGAAAGTTTTCTTCTACAATTTTGTTGAATATATTTTCTGTGCCTTCGAGCTAGAATTCTTCTCCTACTTCTATCCCTATTATTCTTAGGTTTGGTCTTTTCATGGTGTCCCAGATTTCCTGGATGTTTTGTGTTAAGAATTTGTTGGATTTAACATTTTCTTTGACCAATGAATCTATTTCCTCTATCATAACTTCAACGGCTGAGAGTCTCTCTTCCATCTCTTGTATTCTGTTGGTTATGCTTGCATCTGTAGTTCCTGTTCATTTACCCAGATTTTCCATTTCCAGAATTCCCTTAGTTTGTGTTTTCTTTATTGCCTCTATTTCAGTTTTCAAGTGTTGAACTGTTTCCTTCACCTGTTTGATTGTTTTTTTCTTGGTTTTCTTTAAGGGATTTATTGATTTCTTCCGATTTTTTGTTTGTCTTTTTCTCCATTTCTTTAAGGGAATTTTTCATTTCCTCTTTAAGGGCTTCTATCATCTTCATAAAGTATTTTTAAGGTTGTTTTCTTCTGCTTCATCTGTGTTGTGATGTACAGGTATTGATGTTGTAGAACCACTAGGTTCTGGTGTTGACATATTACTCTTTATGTTGTTGAATGTATTCTTACACTGCTGTCTTCCCATCTGGGTTTGGGGTAATTATAGGTACAGGTGTTGATTCTTTTGGTGCAGGTAGTGCTTGTGCCTCTGGGGCTGCTCTTCCTCTAATCTGTGCAGGTGATGTCTGTGCCTCCAGGGGGCCTCTGATGCCACTGGGGCTGGTGGTGGAGTGCCTGCTGACTGGCTGTTGGTGCTCTTCCTTCAATCAGTGCAGGTGGGAGCTGTGTCTCCTGGGGCCTCTGAGCCACTAGTGATGGAGGTAGAACAGCCTGGTCAGAGGAGACTAGCCTGCTGACCCCTGCTGTGGCTTTGATGGGTGGGGGAGGGGCACAGGAAGTGCCTTGGGACCTAGGGCCTAGAAAGCAGGGCTGTCCAGCTGGGAGAGCAGCCACTTATCTCTTCCTCCAATAGGTGTAGGTGTAGGTGTAGGTTGTGCCTCCAGGTCCCTCTGATGCCACTGGAGATGGTGGTGGAGTGGCCTGGCCACAGGAGACTTGTCTGATGACCAGCAGGTGGGGCTGTGATGGGTGGGGGGATTTAGCCATTTTAATAGACATATATAGTGTATCTCATTTTAATTTACCTAATGTCTGGGATGTTGATAGACTGTTAACCATTTGAAATCTCCTTTGAAAAATGTCCATCAGTCTTTTACTTGTTTTAATTGGATCCATACCTTACTTTTGTTGTTGTTGAATAAACATCTATTGTTGCTATGTGGGCTTCTAATATTTTCTCCCAATTTGCAGCTTGAATTTTATTGCTCTTAAAACAAGGTTAGGAATTATGCATATATTTTAAAGAAAAAATACAAGATACATTCAAACTGATATTTCCAATGCAAATTAAGAGTTTTAGGATTTTTCTTTACTTTACTTACATTGTCAATAATTAGTTACTTGCTAGTCACACCACAAATATATATCCTTAGAATTTCTAACACAAATAACAATGACTATTGATTATTGACTATTTAGGTTTTTAAAGAGTTCTTAGTAGCATAGCTTTCTGTGTTTTAAGGATATCTTTCACTAGGAATGTATTTCCAAATTACTAGGTGAGTAATTTGTAGTAATTGAGTAAGTTGAGTAAATATAGTAATACATCTTTGGGACATGTAGTATTTGGCAATATTATGGCTTGAACCCAGTACATTACCTCTACTAAATAAATGCTCTAAATTATTAGTTTTCAATTTCACTTATATAATTGTTGTGAGTACAGTTTTGTCATCAGCTCCATACCCAATTAGCTTCAATATTTTCATTGTGCTTTGGATTCTTGTCTTGTTGTTTCATTATAATGTAAAAACACTGCATGGTTTCAAAGTCAAATTTACAAAATGAGACTGAGCTCATGACCTCAGAACTTTTCTTCCTCCTTTTTTCTATAAAAAACTTAAAAAATGATTTCTCTCTCCCCACCACTTCTCCCCCTTCCTTGCTTCTCTCTTTTTTCCTTTTTGGCTCTGTCTCTCTTCAGTCGGTTTTTAAAACAACAATTTCTTAAAAGTATTTACTTCTTTAACTTTATTAAATAGATAGTAGCCTCTGCTTATTCTCTCGAATCTTTTTTTTATTTCATTTTAATGGCATATCTTGAAAGTCACTTAATAGGATATACAGTTAGGCCTCATTGCTTTTCATAGCTATAGAGCTACCCCATTGTATGTACTAACAATAGTTTATTCAGCCCATCAACTTGGTGTTTTCTGCCTTTTGCTGTTACAAATAATACTATAATACATCACCAAAGTTATGCTTTAAAAGAGGCCATCAGAAAACTGAAAAGAAAGCCAGTACATAATGTGGAGAAAATGTTTGCAATCCATATATCTGATAAGGGAGCTAGAATGAGAATATAAAAGGAATCCTCAGAACTCAACAACAACTAAGGCAATAATCCAATTAAAATTGGAAAATGGTTAGAATAAACATTTCTCTAATGAAAATATAGAAATAGCAAATATGCATGTGAAAAGAAGTTTAATAGCTTTACTTAGTAGAGGCATGCAGATTATTAAAAACAAAATAAGATACCATTTCAGACCATAGAGTGACTGTAGCAAAAAAAAAAAGGTAAATGTTGGCAAGGACATAAAGTCACTGTGTGACACAACACTCCTAAGTATCTACCTAAGGAAACACATGCACATGAGTTTATGAGAGAATTGTACATCATTTTATAAATTTTATTATTATGATTATTATTTTGGTGCTTCAGATTGGCCTTCAGTCCTTGTACATGCTAAGCGAAGTTCACATAAGCAGTAGCTCCAGCCTGGCATACTTTGTAATGGCTAAAAATAGAAATAACCTGAATGGCTGTCAACTTATTGGTTGACAGTGGTTGGCAGAAAATGAAAATGTGGTTTCTACACAAAATCAAATTATTTTACATTTTTTCACTTGGATTTTAGAGATAGGGTCTCAACGTAGCTCAGGTTATCCTCACACTTAATTTGTAAGCCAGGTTGACCCCAAACTTGCAATCCTTTTGTTAGGATTACAGGCATGTGCTATCATGCTTTGTGCTAGAATACTATTCAGCTATAGAAAGAAATGAAGTACTCATACATGTTACAGCATAGCTGAACCATTAAAGAACAATATGCAAAAGATGCTGTATTACATGATCCTGTTTGTGTGGGCTGATATATAGGAGGAACAAGTAGATGAGTGTTTACCTAAGGCTATGTGGGGTAAGAGGGATAATGAAATTTCCTTTGAGGATGATAAAAGTGTTCTAAAATTAGATTCTCATGATGATGCACAACTATCATTTTATCAAAGCACATTGAATTGTTCATTTTGAGTGGGTTAATTTGATGATACTTTATAATGCAAAATAAAGCTGTTACAATGGTTTGGATAAATGTTCTCCAAAGATACATGTGTTATAAAGATTTGGTATCCAGACTATGGTGCTACACAGAGGTAGTGGTATCTTAAAGGGATGAGGCCCAGTAGACAGAAGTTAAGTCACTGGGAGGATATATCCCCAGGGGATATTAGGACTCCTGCCTCTTTTTCTTCATCTCCTTGCTTCCTGGCTGCCACAGATGAGCAATTTTTCTCCACATGCTCCTACCATGATGTTTGTCATCATCACAGGCCCTAACACAATGGGGCCAACCACCCATAGACTGAAACCTCTAAAACTGCAAGCATTTGTTCTTATAAGTTGATTTTCTCAATACTTGATATTGTAACAGAAGGCTGATAAACATGGTTATAAATAGTTATTAGATGGAGTTGGTGGAAGGACATTGATGAGAAGATGAAACAATAGGGGTCTATGATACCATGGAGTTCACTGCTTGAGCAAGAGTAACTGGCCCCAAAGGCCCAGAGATCCTCATGTGGAATTACAGGCACATACTGCTGCATCCTGCTTTGTACATGGGTGCTGCAGATTTGAACTCAGGTCCTGATGCTTGTACAGGAACCTCTTTACCCTATGAGCTATCTCCCTACCCCCTTACAGGATGGTTCTGATTTAAAGAATTGTGTCACTTTGTTCCCAGTAGCTATTGACATTTTATCATTTTGGTCTAAGTCACCTCTCTTTTTCTTGTTGTTGTTATTGTTTGTTTTGAGACAGGATCTCTATATGTGTGGGAGTCTAGCTCTTACCTTTTGAAGGGGTCTTAGGTGGAGGAGAGAGGAATTAAAAAATGATAGAAAGAGAGACCTAGCTGATGACGAAAAAGACAGAAACACAGGATAGCTTCAGGAGAGCCTGGGTACCCAACAGCCTTACCTTTATTGAAAAGGGCTTTTTGTAATATGCCAAGGGGAGAGGCAAAAGACTTCCCCCTTGCAAGATCAAAGCACACCACACAGCCAAGTGTAGACCCTTCCAAACACCTGGTAACCACTCCGGTGGCCAAATCATCTCTTTATGCAGCCCTGCTGGGTAAAGCAAGCTCTGATTCTCC
>CABHPH010132798.1:0-40009 GCA_902168325.1 Peromyscus nudipes
AGTTAACCTTCCTTCGTTAACCTACTTTCTTGGAGAATATGTCTCTGCAGTAGTAAGAAACCCATATTGTATCTGTTTTCCAGATCTACATTCTCTATAATTTTATCATAAATGCTTTGGATATTTCTGAATCACTTACTCATCTATAGCTGTTTATAAAATTTTCCACAGTCAAGCACCAGGCCAAGCTCCAGGAGTCCAGTCAAAGAGACAGAAGATGGATTCTATGAGCAAGGAGTTTCAAGATCATGATGGGGAAACATATAGTATAGAGACAACCAAACCAAACTAGTGGGAATTCATAAACTATGGACCAATAGCTGTGGACCCTCCATAAGACTGGACTAGGACCTCAGCATAGGCAAGACAGTTGTTTAGCTTGACCTGCTTAAGGGATCCCCTGGCAGTGGAATCAGGATCCATCCCTGGAGCATGAGTGGTCTTTTTGGAGCCCAGTGCCTATGGTGGGCCACCTTACACAGCCTTGGATCAGGGGGAGGCTTGGACCTGCCTCAACTGAATGTACCAGGCTCTGCTGACTCCCCATGGGAAGCCTTGCCTTGGAGGGGGTGAGGATAAGGGGGGGGGGGTTGGGGGGAAGGCTGGGGGGAGGCAGGAGGAGGAAGGAAAGGGGCATCTGTGGTTGGTATATAAATGAACAGAAATTTCTTAATAATAAAAAAATAGAATTAAAAAAGAAGTTAAAGAAAAATAAATAAAAATAAAATTTTCTTATTGAATAGTTAAGTTCCTAGAATCCATGCTGTGATTAATAGCTATAATTAATATATATTTCTAGCTAGAGATAATTTTCATAAATAGCAGTTCTCAATGATCATAAAATTAAGACATGCTCTTTATAAATCACTTGAAAATAATTTTAAATGTAAAGAAAACAATTATTAATAATCCATACACAAAACCAACTTGTATTTTTTGGAGGTATTAATTTCCTGACAGCTAAGCTACACAGTTTATATAAAATACTGCATGCATTGTTTGGAGAGTAAATATTTAATATTTTTTCACACTTTGAAATTTTGTTAAATATACTATTGGCATCTTCCTTATGTCATTAAAAGCTGAATACCATAATTGCAATTAAAGAATATTCTCTGACTTGATAGAGCCATTATTTATTATAATTTTTAAGATTTTTGGATACTTAAGCTGCTTGCCAAGTTTTATTACTATGAATAAAATGGCATTTGGCATCCTTGTCCAGCAATTTTGATGCTTATAAAGCATTTTGCTTTGGATAGAACCTTACAAATGTAATTTCTTGGTTAAGGGTAAAATGGTGGTAAAGAATTCTGATACATACCATTCTGTCACTATCCCACGACACAGTGCCAATTTCAAACATGTCAGCACTAAGAATGAACATTTATTTTCACTTCACCGCTGTCACTGACATTAAATAGTTACTTCTAAAAAAGGAAATGTGTATATTTACACCACTTATGACAGCATTTTATTACTATTCAAATTCGTTTTTTTCTTTAAGCAAGTTAATACTTCATAGAGGAAATGCATGTGAGTATGTGTTTGTATTTCTCTTGATATCCTTATTCATTTTTCTTTGATGCTGAATTTCCTACATTACATAAAAATTTCGATATGCTTTAGACATAACTGAAATAATAACCTTTATTTAAGCTTCTGGAAATATAATTTCTAAATGGTGCATCAACCATTACCATAAATGGGAACATTAAGCAGATATGGGAATACATACAGTTGATGTTTGCAAGTTATAATTACACAAAGAAAAAGAAATATTCCTTGCAACTGTTAGAAGGCCTTGAGGAAGACATACTCACTACTGCTGAGGGCAGAAACTAAATGTTTTCTTTTGTGCAAGGACGCAGCTGGATTTGAAGCCTTGCTCAGAAAGTTTGGAAGTCCTTTTAATGTCACTGTAGAGTGGTGCTGCAGAGGAATCCTTGCAAACAATTGCTGTGAGCTTTAGATATGATTTTCTAATTCTCTCTTGGCCTCCAACATGCTACTTCCTCGGCCTTTTCCCCGCCTGGGACCATGTTGCCAATAATGTCTTTGGGATAAATTTGAATTCATCAGGCTTGAATTTAATTACATTATGTAAACTAGAAAATGTCCCCAGTAGGCTTGGAAGGGAACAGCTTCTGTATGTGACTGCAAAGTTCTGTTTTGTTTAAAATGTTAGCATTTTGACAAACCTACTCTAACTCATTTTCATCCTCAGATTGAATTACTATTTAAGGAAAATAAATAGATGCTTGAACAATTTTGCACAGGATCTTTTCCTTTGTCCCTCCCTTAGTATCTTCTCTGTTCCCATTTGGCAAGACATTAGAAGAGATGGACAAAGCCTGGATTCCTGATTTCTCTCAACATCGTAGAAGCTCTGTGTAAGGTGTATTGTCAGACAGTGTGTGGGGCACACATGCTCCCAAACTCACTATGATACAACAAGGAGAAAGGACTAAGGTGGAAAGCTGGATGGATATCATAATTGAATTCATGATGACATTTGAGCAACATTATTATTGGACTCATCCCCACCCCCGATATCCTTGCCCTTTGCCATGTATGTTTCTAATTCTAGCTCCTATCTGGCATGCCATATTTCCACCCATGCTTAGTTTGGACTTGGCTCAGTCACTTGCTTCATAGAAAGATATGGGCCATGTCTAGGCTAGCTTTCTAGAGTTTCCTGGCCTCACCATGAGAACGATTTATCCTGGAAAGATAGTCTAAAGAGAAAGAGCAAGTTGCAGATCAGAGATGCCCCACCTGGCTTAAAACTTACCAAGAACAATGCTAAGTTGAAGCAAACCTTCCTAGCTGAGCCAAGGCCGGATGGCAGGAAAGCTCCTCTTGCTAAAGACCATCAGAAATTGCTATGCTATGTGAGTGAGCTCTGGAATGACTTAGCAAACAGCAGGGCAAACTGATGTAATACTCTCTGAAGTTTTAGCAATTTAAACTTCCACATTCAGCGCAAGGTGACAAACTCTTTGGTTAGGAAGAAAGGTCATCCATGCCCTTCACTGTGGAGTGGGGATGTTCAGCTTTGCCTCTGTCTTATTTATGGCTCCAGAGATGTGCCTTCTGCTGGCGACTTGACTTTTAAGGAAACATTTCTCACTGTAAATACACTTTCTATTTCTCCTCAACACACTTCACCAGGCATCATTCTTCAAAGCTCCTCCCTGAATCCTTCTTTGCTTTTCCTGTCCTCAGAGATGCAAAGAGCTTGAGTGAAAAGTAGTAATGGTTGAGTTCGGAAATAAGGCCAGCCTTCCATTTCCTATTCACCTCGCAGGGGCAATCTAAACCTCCAAGCACACTGCGGTCAGTCAGGCATGCTCCTGCTGCCAGGTCTTAAAAGATGCAGAAAAATGATTCAGATTCAGGCCACAGGTCATGAAAAAAAAAAAACTCCAATCAGAGAACATACACACACACACACACACACACACACACACACACACACACACACACACACACACGTACGCGCGCGCATGCACCTGTCACACATAAGGCAGAAAAATCACAAACGTGTGATTATTTCCAATTTCTTGAAATATTAAAAGATGAGTATGATTTCTTTATAACTTAAAAACAATTATAAAAAATCCAAAGCCAAGTTCTTCAAAGGATTGTGTTGTGGCTCAGTTTTATCAAAATCCATAAGCTACTTATGGCTCAATGTTTTCAAAACAGCCAGCAAACTACAGGGAAAATATTGTGATGAAAATAGTATTTTAGTGAAACAAAATGACCATCTGGCATACTTCTGACTGTAGGAGGACAGAGCCTATTAATATCTCAGCTTTACTGAAGACAGCAATCCCAGCTTATTGCAGTAGGCAGAACTAAATCCTCCCCCATAGAAGAGCAGGTTGTGAGTGATCCGTGCCCAGGAAGTGGAGAATCAGCATTGACACACATGGAAGCTCACTGCTGTTAGGTTAGAGAAAGCAAAGATTACACACTGCTATGGTGGCTTACAGGCAACTTGTGAATTTACTTGCATCATCTTCAACTCCCACAACAAAGCCAGGATCACCCTTGTCCTTAATCACTTCAGGATCAGAAATCACATATCTTGTGAATCACAATCAAGCAAGTTATTGATGTCAAATTCATTTCTATTTCAATGATCATAGCCCAGAAAGGTTATCAGGTTTCCATATCAGCACATGTCTGTGTCTTGTAAATGGAGTAAAATGCAGCTCAAGAGTCCATCAGAATCAGCAAGGTCAGTAGACTGAGCTTATACAATAGTTCTGAGAATTAGGAGTGAAAATTAATTTTCTGACAGTTTTTATTTTGGGGAAAAAGAAGGGGGAAATAAATATTAATATTTACCAAGTCCCTTCTGAATGCCACTATCAGTACTCATGTGGCTCTGTCATGCAAGAACAAGGGACCCCCTGAGGTACCTGTCCATTTGTACTTCAAGGAGACAGACATCTAGACATCCTGATACTTTAAGTGCAGCCTTGGATTTAGCCGATTCTCTATTCTGTGACATGTTTTAAAGTCTACACACTCAATCACACCAAATAACTTTTTAATGTTTTTGTTGCTCCTTCTTAAACTTAGTCCCCAAATTAAATTCTCATTTAATAATGAAATCAAAGAGACTCAGAAGAAGCCATGAGTAAGGCATTATTTTACAGAGTTGACTTACACTCTCAGAAGGATAAAGAATGGTTGGGTCATGTGAAAAGTAACCTTCAGGAGCTGAGGAGTACGTTAGTGTTCAGTGCTCATCCACACAGTGATATACCTGACCAGCTCCACAGCAATCAAACACTTGAGGAAAGCCCACAATAAAGTGTCTAAAACAAACCATAACAAGTACCATTAGACAGGGCAATGTTTATAGAACTTTACTTGTATTAACTACTTTAATCCTATGAGACAAGTGTCATACATTTCAAAGGAAAATAACAGATTAATAGCGTTTATGTCAAAAGTAGGTACCAGAAGCAGGGCATATTCTGATTGTAACTGCTATCAAGGGAGTCATGACACCATTTACTGAGTCTTTTTCTAGCATGCCTCCTTCTTCTTTTCCTATTTTTGCTGCTTCTTTACAGCCTGCACATTTTCTTTCTCAGTATAATCCTTTTATGGATATGACATATATTTTCATAATATATTGGTATTATTTACTGAAAATTGGAATACGTTCTTTTATTTAATTTCAAGAGTAACGTTGCTAAATATATTTTCTTCTTTGTTTAGAATACTTCAATAATGATAAGGACTTAGAAGTTCACATATGAAAATGTTATTTTGAAGCACTGACCCGCCAAATGAACTGAGGCCAAGTGTGCATTACTATCCCTAACAGAATTCTAATAGGATAACCAACAAGACTTGACCTAAAAAGATGTGTTTTGTCTACACTACATCAAAGAAAACATTGTTGAGAAGCATCTCCAGCCAATGACCAGTAGCAGTATCCCAGTATTAACAACAGCTACAAAACCCTAAAGACTTCCTGTAAAATCCATCTATTATGGGTGATTGACATTTCTAAAGGTGAGATGGCAATAGTTGAGACATCGGCATTCAGAGCTGGAGATGTGGAGAGTTGTTGAAGGCACATACTGTTCTTGATGAAGCCTAAAGTTCAGTTTCCAGCACCCACATCAGGCAGCTCACAATCACCTGTGACTAGCTCCAGGAGGATCCAATGCTTCTGGTGTTCTTGGGAACCATCAAATATTTAATGAGTCAAGAACTAGAAAACCTTTCTGAATAATGACATCATCACACTTCATTTTGAACAAGAATCATAAATCTTGCCTCAAATAATACCTCATAGAAATTCAAGCCGGAGAATGACTTAGAATCTCTTACGGTTATTGACAATGCAAGCCACATACCTTGAACAAAGACTAAGTCATATTATGACTGTCAACCTCATAATGTCAAAGGATATATGCAAACATCTAAGCATCTCCACTAGACATGCATAGAGAAAGATCCTTCCCAGTTGACCTGTAGGCCCAGGTCCAGATGCATCACAGACCTGTTTGACTCAGAAAGATGCTGTGGCACTTTACTGAAATCCAGAAGGAATGAAAGGGGTCAAACAATAAGCATCTTCCATTACTCTTCAGAACAATGAAAACTGTCTCCATCCATTTCTCATCTGCCTCCATTGCACCACTGAGAAGAAGTTCTTCTCTGCTATTTGACTAACATTCTGCTCTTTCTCTGTGGTGACAAGGTTATTTCATGACTCAGAGCAGGAGCATTCATGATATGGTTTGTTCAGGGATAGGGCTTTCCCAGATTTCCTAGGTGTCAATTGCCACTCCTGTTATAGCTCTGTGCATGTGCCTGCCAGCTTTAGTTTCCCATCCAAGGAAAAAGATGAACAATACTAAGTTCCTGCCAAGTGGAGGGCACAGTGTGACCACTTGTCTTCCTGAGGTATTAGCAGTTGTTATTGTGGAATCTCTAGCTTGAATGTGAGAGACAATCTGCCCTACACAGGTGCTGTGGGATGGTCTGTATGTCGAATTGCTCTTATTGGTCAATAAATAAAACACTGATTGGCCAGTGGCCAGGTAGGAAGTATAGGCGGGATTAACAGAGAGGAGAATTAAGAGAACAGGAAGCTGAGGGAGAGAGACACTGCCAGCCGCCACCATGACAAGCAGCATGTGAAGATGCTGGTAAGCCACGAGCCACATGGCAAGGTATAGATTTATAGAAATGGATTAATTTAAGCTATAAGAACAGTTAGCAAGAAGCCTGCCACGGCCATACAGTTTGTAAGCAATATAAGTCTCTGTGTTTATTTGGTTGGGTCTGAGCAGCTGTGGGACTGGCGGGTGTCAGAGATTTGTCCTGACTGTGGGCCAGGCAGGAAAACTCTAGCTACACACAGGAAGCTGCAGAAACAGATTTTTGTCAACAGAAAAATTGAGTCCTGGAGAGAATCAACAGGTTCATTCAATGTCATCAATGGACTCAAGACCAGTAATGCTAACACTCCAGCCCAGGTTACTCTTAAGACAAGACTGATCATTCTGTCATATTCTAAGTGGATACCCACGTTCTACGTGGTCCCTTTTATGATTTCTAACCTTTAAGTCTTCACAGATTTGCAGTCCTGTAGCTTTGAGCAGGTATTAACCTTTCTGGAACTGTTTCCTTGAAAGCAGAAACATGCATTTTAACAGACATGATGAGTATAACTTCATGCTACTTCAGAGTATCTAAACAATTAAATGAGGTAATGCTTTTAGAAAATGCACCCTATTGTTTATATAATAATAAATATTTGATAAACATTAATCCCCTAGCACTCTTCTTTGGGTGAAGGTGATGAAATACAATGCATTAGAATAATAAAAATTTATATCATGGCATTTTTTATGGACATAATTGGGTATAGGAACTTCATTTTACTTGACCTGGAAATACACACTGGATAATTAAGCTTACTCATCTGAAAACTCCTTATGTGATAATAATTGCATTTATACATGGGTGTATAGGCATGATTTAAGTAAAATATTTTTACTTTAAGTGGATTTCCTACCTGTTTCCATTACCTTCATCCTGCTGCCCTTTCTATATCTTTATAGCTGATAAAGGACTACTGTGTTTTTTTCTCAGTCTCTGTCTCTCTGTCTCTGTCTCCCCCCTCCATGTGTGTGTTCCTTCTTCTTCCTCTCCCTCACTCTCTTCTACCTTTTGGCTTATTATTCCAAGGTCATCATAGAAGGAGAATACAATATTCTAATAAATTGTATTTAGGATCCCTGTTAAATTTCTGATTTGTAAGTAGGTGATATCAGAAACAATCTGAAAATGGAGAAATATGGATAGTGAACAGAACACTGACTCACACAAGGTTTTATGGACAGAGGCTTTTCTATAATGATATCCTAGAATCCCAACTGCATCACTTGAAGAGGTAGAGAGAGAAAAGCCTGAAGGTACTCTGTAGTGGGTAGCCATTTCAGCCTTGATCTGGAAGTTCCAACCCCCATTGAGGCTTCTGTAACTGTCACGCCTAAAAGGCGGGGCCGAGAGAGGACCCTGAAGACCGGAGATCCGGATGCAATGGTTCTCTTGGTTCCTGGACCCTGGACGCTGGAGGAAACCAAGCAGAGTTCTCCAGAGAACACCACGGGACTGCACCAAACCTTTCCCAGACTCTGTAAACTATCCATTCACTTGTAAGTTACCCCACAAAATAAACCTCCCTTTTAACTACATGGAGTGGCCTTAATAATTTCACCAATAAGTACTCCCATGAAAATCTCACCGCTGGGGGAGAGAAATACCCTCTTCTCCTAAGAAGACAGCAGATGGTCCCATGCCTGTGATCAAAGATTTCCAGAGAGGTCCCATTCCGTCACATGTCCACTCAGACCATGAATGTAAGAAACCTTACCCTCGACAGTAGACTCTCATAGAGTACCAACCCAGCACAGGCCTATGGGGAGTTGCTGCTGTCCTGTGTTGAGAGTCACTGTTTTCCATTTTCACAGTGTTAGGGCTCATTCCATAGTCTTTCTGGGTTCAAGACAACAACTGTAGAGACACAAATACTCTGGCTAACAAATGTTCTTTAAAAAATACATAAACCAATAAAACAGCATTAAGCCAGTCTCAGGCAAAGCCAGCTGATCCTTCTCCATGTGAACATGGGACATTTATTTGAATAGAGAAACATCAAAAGCTTATACTATTGCTAGGGAAAGTTAAGCTTTTCTAAAAATATCATGATCGACATGTTCTTCCTAGGACAAGGCTAAAAATACAGCATGTAAGCAAGGTGGCAATGACCATCTCCTTCCTTCCTTTCTGTCTGCCCTGGTGGGCTGCAGGGTTGCAGTATCAGCAATGCCACACTAATTCAGCAGGCAGTGAGGCTTTCCACACACTGACTTATCAGTGCCCTGCAAGACTTTGCCATTTACTGCACTACAGGTATTAGTACAGAGTTACCAGGAAGAATTTCTGCTAGGAATAAAAGTTTAGAAATCAGTCAAAAAGAAGTAGAGTGGGAACATAGTCTTAAGATCCATAAGCTTCAAAAGAAAGTATAAACAGTCCTTAGGTGGGTTTCTCTTTCTACCAGCCCTCAACATGGGCTCCTTATTTACTCACTCCACTACCAAGCCAACTTTCAGTGTTACTTCTTAAGATACTGCTACAATCATTTTAACCATTTTGATGGCTTTTCAGGTATCAAGGCTGATATCTATGTACTTTAAATATGTTTACTTAACATACAGATTTCAGAAAAATAGAAGCTAGAGAGAACTTTCAAACACTCTTCTTTAAAGTACTATGTAAATGTATCCACATGCAGACAACGACAAAGAAAGGGAATCTGGGCATGGGCTGGGTGGAAATACTGAGATCCATTAAGGAACAACATTTAGCTACCCCTGCTCTCTCAGCATTTAACAGGATCAGTATTTTAATCAGACTAATTTCATACATTGCATATGTTAAATTGGGACACCTATATGCTATAGATATATAACATTCCAATACTTATTTTCAAAAGAACCCCGAAGGAAGGCAATGCCACATTGTAAATTAGGCTAAGTCAGTCTTACTGAGTTCTCTCTTGCCCCAGGCTCTGCATGGCATGGTTACTGACTGACTGTGATTGTACCTTAAGACTTTCATGCTTGTTGTCTGGTTGAATTTTTAACCTACATTTCCATTTCATAAAACATATTTTTATTACACTAAAATAGTAATTTTACATTTTGAAGATGGTTTTTAAAAACTATTTTTTATTTTATGTGTGTTTTGTGTGCCTGTAAGTCCCTGCTCTGCATGTATTCTCAGTGCTAGTAGAGACCAAAAGAGGCCATTGAATTCCCATGGGGGTGCTAGGAGTTGAACTCTGGTCTCCTAGAAGAGTAGCCAGTGCTCTTAATTCCTGATCCATTTCTATAGTCTTCTATTTTTTATTTTTAATTATGTGGATGTGTGAGGTATGCACTTGAGTGAAGTGTCTACAGAGGACAGAAACATCAAGTCTCTGGAACTGGAGTTATAGAGAATTGTGAGCTGCTCATGGGTGCTAGGAACTAAACTTGGTTTCTCTGCAAGAACTGCAGGTTCTCTTAACCATTGAGCTATCTCTCCATTTCCTATACCCATAATTTTGCAAATTTATAGTGAACACAATACACACATGCCATGTCAATGCCAGCATACACTAACAATGACCAGGTGTTCTATAACACAATAGGATAACTTGGGTTGAAAACAACTGATTGCATATTTCAAAATCACTAATGGAGAGGAATCTGGGTGCCACCAACATGAAGAAATGACAAACATCTGCTGTGGGATGTTCTGTATGCTGTAAATGTGTTGCTCTGATTGGCTGATAAATAAAATGCTGGTTGGCCGGTAGCCAGGCAGAAAGTATAGGCAGGATAAGCAGACAAGGAGAATTCTGGGAAGACGAAGGCTGAGTCAGGAGATGCCAGCCCGCCGCCCAGGAAGCAGAATGTAATGGCACACAGGTAGAGCCACAGAACACGTGGCAACATATAGATGAATAGAAATGGGCTGCGTTTAAGTGTAAGAGCTAGTCAGTGGTAGGCCTGAGCTAATGGCCGAGAAATTTTAATTAATACAAGCCTCTGTGTGTTTACTTGGGTCTGAGTGGCTGCAGATTTGGGGGCTGCAGGAGCCAAACAAGACCAGAAAACCTTTCAGCTACAAACATCTGAGATTATAGACAAATTAACTAAAAACTTTTTTGATTAATAAACAGATTTTACTTTTCTAAATTACTAAGGAATTTGGTGACTCCATAAACATTCTGACCAAAGCAAGTGTTCACTCACTGTATTCTATCCCCAAGGGAAAGGCACATGAGAACCACATGCTACATACTTCATGTAAAGTCTCACTCCTTGTCCTCTGGTCAAACAACAGAAGTTGGAGCTGTGGAAACCAAGGTTTACAGCTCACTGCTCGTTAGTTTTAACTGGTATCTTGATACAATCTAGAATCATCTGGAAAAGAAATCACAATAAAGCATGATCTAGGTCTGACTGACATGTGGGCACATCTATGAGGGATTGTCTTGATTGGTTTAATTGTTATGGGAAGAACCAGCCTGAAATTACATGGAACCATACCATTGATCAGGATCTCAGACTATATAGTCCTGGACACTAAGCCTGCATGTTCATTTCTCTCTGCTCTTGACTCTGTATGTGAGGTGGCTAGCTTCTTTATGCTCTTTCCACTATGACTTTCACACAGTGATGGACTACAGTTTGAAACTGTAATCCAAAATCAACCTTTCCTCCCTAAGTTGTTTTTTGTCAGGATATTTTATCACAGCAGTAGAAATAAAACTAAGAAAATAGCTTTAATAATTTTTAAGTCACATAAATATGAAGGAAGAAGCTACGTTGAAAACCTTGTCATAATCAAACCCCACTTATCATTTTGTAACCCCACTGATGAATAATTAACCACTAAAAGTTGTGTATATTTAAGATAATACAACTTAATGATTTGACACGTATGTACTTTGAGACATAACCACCCAAAACAAATTTGTTCACAAACTCATCACCATTTCTGTGTGTGCACTTATGAATTTGATCTCCATTTCCACCTTAGCAAACCTCCATATAATAACACAATATTGTTAATGGCCGTCACAATATATATGTATCGACCACCAGAAATGTCCATACCTGAGGCTCCTACTCTTTAACCATAGCATCTGCATGACCCCTGACAATCTCCATTCTATTCACTGCTTCTACACCTTAGATTATTAAATCCTACATGTAGATAACTGAAAATAATTTAAGGGGCTGAGAAGATGGCTTAGGCAGTAAAGGACCTGTCAACAAGCATGAGGACATGAATTTAGATTTGCACCACCTGAGTAAAAGCTGGGCGTGGTGGCCATGCATCTGGAAACTCATTGGCCAGCTGTCAAACTCAATCACTGGGCTCTGTGTTTATTGAGAGACTCTCGAAAAAAAATAAGGTAAAGACCAACAGATTTGTGGCTTGCACCTGTATACACCTATGTGCACGTACCATGCATACACATACGCATGCATACACATGAACATCTGTATGTAGCACATGTAAACACACACACACACACACATGCATTCACCAACACAAAGATTAGTAGTATCAGCAGTACTTTATATGCAATTATATTTTTCCTTCCTGTTCAGAGTAATCATAACAGAACACAAATAAAGTTCAACAAACACTTATTAAGAACCTATCTCCCAAGTTAAGGCATTTTGTAGAAAAAAAATGAAGGTAAATATGGCACATTTATGTCAGTATGTTTATGTCACCCAGAAGTACACATAAACTATTTGACTAACATAAGGAATAAGGCAATTGCCTTATTCTCTGTGGTGGCTAGTGTTGTCAGGTTGACACACATAGAATCACCTGTGAAGAAAGTCTCTATGAGACCGTCTAGATTAGATTGACTGGTAGGCCTGTCTGTGGGGGATTATGGCTAGAACATTAATTGATATGAGAAGAACTGCTCACTGTAAATAGTGCCATTCCCTAGGCAGGGGATCTTGGACTGTAAATGATGGAGAGGTAGCAGAGCAAAAAGAAGCATGCATATGCCATGTTTTTCTACTCTTGATTGTGGAAATGACTATCTGCTTCAAGTTCCTGCCTTGACTTCCTGCAATAATGGAGTGTAACCTGGAATTTTGAGTTAAAACAAAGACTTTCGCTCCTGAGTTGCTTTTTTTGTCAGGGTATTTTATCACAGAAATAGAAATAAAATGAAGATACCATCCTTACCTGTACTCTGGTTATAAATTCAGTATTTCTTTTCCATAGAGGCTGCAGTGGACTAGAGGCTAAGAATCAGCATAAACCTTAGCATGAAAGTGGGTGGGAAAAAAAGGGCTATTCGTGTCATCAGTCTATACTATGTGATGTTCCTTCATAAAATGTAAATGTAGCATAGATGTTTCATTATTATTTAAACAAGAGGCTTCCTCATGTTCATCATCATGAACATAACTGGTAGAATGGGAACTCACATTAGCTCTCCAGCTGCCTTTCCCAGGATTTCTTCCAAAGAACTTAATACATAGGTCTGAATGCTAAGCACTGTCCCTTCAGCTGTCCAGAATAGGACAGGGCACTGTGTCCCAAGCTCCCACTGGTTGTCATGGAAGGGAACAGCCATCCTGACCAGAAATGCTCAGGGCAAGAAAGGTAAGAGAGGAGAGAGTGTACCTTGCTTTGCTGGGGAAGTCTTTGTTTGCTTTTGCATATTTGAGATTTTAAACAATATACAATTCACAGCAAATGGGATTATATTATATAAATAGTGCCTCCAGCAAGAATTATTCAAAAAGCTTTAATCAGAAAATTTGCTCCCTTCCCCTGTGCCCTGAAACCATGCATTCTCATAGTGCATTCTCTACTGATCAATCTATGCTGGGTCATCAGTAAGAAAAACAGCTTTCAGATGCCTCCCATTGTGCAGAGACTATGCATGGAATAGCACAGCTCTACTGCTGAAAGACTAATAAGGCCATTTATACATTTCTATTTGGTAATTCAGAAAAGCAAGTTGCAGCCAACTAATTTTTTTAGCGTTAAGCTCTTCCATGTCTGTGAAAATATGCTAATGAATGAAATCAGCAGATTTTTTTGTTTAAACAAACCTTATATTTTAAATCAGAAACAAATTCCCAAGCTAAGTCTCTATACATATAAATATATTTCCTAAGTCCACATGGTGAAATAAACCATTGTGTTTATTCTAAGAAGAAAGGAAAAAATGAAAGAAAAAATGCATTTATTTAAGAAAATGTAGTAAATTGAGCACACATGTTTATCTTCATTTTATCCTCAAAAAAGAATTAAATGACAGCAAATGATTAAAATTTGTATTAATACATTATTAAGGTCACTGAAATAAAAAAGCAAACATTATGTAAGTGGTGGTGATGAGGCTTTGAAAGGCAAAGGGGGAAAATAGCAGATGAGGAAGGTTAGTGTGAGATTTAAAGATTAAAGAGTTAGAAACTCCTCCATTTTAATGTCATTAAGAAGAAAAGAAGCTTAACAGGATGCATGGACTTCAGAAACTCACTAGGCGAGGACACAGATGAAGGAAGGGCAATGTGATAGTTATTCTTATTGTCAACTTGACACAACCTAGAAGCATGTGGGATATTATTAGTATTAAAGAAGAACTATATAGATCAGGTTGGTCTATGATCATATCTGTAGAGGATCATTTTGACTATTAATTGATGTAAGAAGACCCAGCCCTTTATGGGTAGCAATATTCCCTTGACAAGGCTTTCTGGTCTATGCAAGAGAGGAGAGAGCAAGCAAGGATTCATGCATTTACTATCTCTCTGCTCTTGATTATGGATGTAATACTTTAAGTTCCTGCCTTGTCCTCCTACAATAATGGCCTCTGACCTTAAACTGTAAGCCAAATAAACCCTATCTTCTTTACATTTCTTTTTGTCAGGAAATTGTCACTGAAATGAAACTAGAACAGAGAGGGAAAGGAAAAACTAAAAGAAAAAACAAGAAATAAAGAGAGTAGCCATTTATAAGCCCTCTGTATCTTCTGTTGATCCACACTGTAGTTTGCAGTGTGGTACCAGTCAAATGACCACGAAGGAGCCCATATAAACTATGGTAGGAGTCCCTCTATAGTAGACCCAAAGCAGCCTGTGG
Source organism: Peromyscus nudipes (assembly GCA_902168325.1). Taxonomy (NCBI): domain Eukaryota; kingdom Metazoa; phylum Chordata; class Mammalia; order Rodentia; family Cricetidae; genus Peromyscus; species Peromyscus nudipes. Next base: position 14,734 of record CABHPH010132798.1, read on the forward strand.
AGACACCATTCTGAAAGTATCATTCTGGAAGCTGCAGTGTCCCTTGCACTCAAGCTCTATCAATGAAATTTCAATGGCTTATTCTTTAAAAAGAATCTTAAAAGCCTACCTGACAAAAAGCAGAGACCAATTGCAGATAAAGTTCAAAGAGAGATAATGTGTAGAGCAGAAGAGAAACCTCTGGGAAAAAAATCAATGCCTGGTAAATTCAAAAAGTTGATGTCAAAATCATACCCATTTCAAAGAATTCAATGGGCTGAGCTTGGTGTCTCATGATTTTAATTTTAATTTTAAATTTAAGACTAGGGAGTGAGAAAGAAGGATGGCAAGTTATAGAACAGCTTATATTTCATAGAAAGAGCTTATCTAAAAAACAAGTAAAAATGATAAATAATAATGATAATGGAATAGATAGACAAAATTAAAATTGTGATTTGAGTAATCAAATATGCAATAGAAGTAACAGTAAGTAAAGCTAAGGATAGTTTCCAAAGAGTAGAGACAGTAAGATAGAAAGTAAGAAAGAAATTATAACAAAATAAAAAACTCACATACATAATCTGATGTTTATTTATCAAGAGATCAGGAAATTAAAAGAAAACTCAAGTAGAAGACATAGGACATGATGCATGCAGATAGACCCTGTGGTTGTTAGTTTTAATTGTCAACTTGTCATAACTGAGACCTGGCAAGTGAGCATCAGTGTGACACCCTCAGATCAGATTCGCCTGTGGGGGATCGTCTTGATTATATTGATTCATAGAGGAGGACCCAGCCTATGGTGGGTGGTACATTTCCCTGGGCAGTGGATTCTAGACTGTATAAATATAGAGAGGAGACTGAGCATGGGCACACTTGCATTGACTTTTCTCTGTTTTTGTCTATAATGTGACTAGATACTTCAAGTTCCTACTGCCTGACTTTCCTATAGGGATGGCCCATAACCTGGGAAGGCAGCTATGCTCACCACTATACCACCAATGCAATACTGGACCATAACCTGGAATTGAGAGCTACGGACAAAGCTTTTCTCCAAGAAGTTGCTTTGGTCAGGTGTTTAATCACAGCACTGAAATGAAATTAGAGCAGGGATCAAATAAAACAAGCCAGAAAAGGAAGACATGTGACATCTATTGAAGCTGTGCTAGTTTGCTTACTGGTGCTGTGACAAAACACCCTGATCTGAAGCGACTTAGGAAGAAAAGGTTTATCTCATATAATAGTTTACAGTCACTTACAGAAGGAAAGTAAGGACAGGAATCTTGAAGCAGTAACGGAAGCAGAAGACATGGAGAACACTACTTATTGGCTTGCCATGACTCACTCAGCCTCTTTCTGAGACAGACCAGGACCACCTGCCAGTGGAGGCACCACCTACCATAGGTGGGGCCCTCCCACATTGAGAAAGTCATCAACCAAAAAAATCCTCCACAGACTTGACCACGGACCAGTCTGATAGAGGCAATTCCTCTAATGAGGTTTCCTTGTCCCACATGACTCTAGCTTGTCTCAAGTTGACAAAAGAATTAACAAGCAGAAAAGTCATCATGGAAGTGTGAAGCTAAAATCAAAACTAAATGCTCCGAAGTATAAACCCCACCTCCCACTTCTCTTCACTGTTAGAGACATGTGCCATCATGCTAGAGATGGTTTGGATGTAGGACTCTGAATCTTGGGATCTGACACGTACTGTGTGTTTAGAGATCTGCAAGGGGATAAACAGTGGGATGCTATAATAAAGAAGCATTTAGGAAGACTGATCTGGTCTAGAGTAGGAAATGGGGGCATTAGGAAGGAGGAATAAAATTCTGTGACCTTTTCTAATAGGTGACAATGATATGCCATTACAAAGGTATGAAGAAAAGGTCTCTTTAATTGGGTAAAAAAAATTAAAGCAATATATAACTCCTATAAAAACTAAAAGAAATTTCAAAATAATTATAGCTAATTATTTGGGTCTACCATAAACAGTTAGGTTAAAAGAATATCCCAAATAGAGTTTTAATTAAAATCCATGATATAATTATTCTTGGGGACTAGGAAAGGGTATATGCAGTGGTATTTTAATATAGGAATTTCAGATAGTGCTTAAAATATTAAAACAACCGAAAAATACATTGCTATTATTTTAAAATGTTACAACCTTTCTACTAATATATAAGGGAACTAAAAGTTGTATGTTTTGATGAAGACTTGGGAGTAGGAAGCATTAAAACATAATGTTGGTTTTGTTTGATGGTGTAATTCTTGAAGTACTATTTGAATTTCAAACCATAGACTGTGTTTGCTTGTTAAATGCATTAATTAATAAAAACCTTGATATCACTGATGACAGAAAAGAGCTTAATTTTCCTGATGACTAGAAAATTACAGATTTTCATATTTATGTAAAAAATAGAATTAATGAAGCAAGGAATAGAATTAAATAAGCGAAGGTGTTAAGTGCTTAATGTATAGAGCAAGGCTCTTACGTCTTTGCTGTGTTTACATGAGGACAATTTGTGGAGATTCTCTGATCTTCGTGCATCTGAGTTCCTGACATTTTTAACTTCTCGATGTTGTCTGAATATAGTGAGAACCCCGTGTAAGGGACTAAAATTTACATAACAGAATTGGTTAATACCAGTCATACCTTAAAAGGAGCATGTTGAAGCTGTCAATAGGTCTATAGAGGTCTGAACCAAAGTTGTCTGACAGGGAGGAGGAAGACTCAGAACAGAGAGCCCCATATGATTTCTCCATAATGTGAGCACAGCACACACAAGTAGCAAAGCTTGTAGATGTACAAACTAATATTTGGAGGAAGAGCATCAAAGTGCTAACAGTGCACACCTCCAAAGAGAGACAGTAAGAGTTCATGTGTACATTAGCACTCTGATTTTAAAACATGTATGCATATATGGCTTTTCATCAACTATAAAGTAGTTAAAGATTATACATTAAATGCCAATATTTATACTGCTGTTAAAATGGATAGTTTTGAAGAGAAAAAAAAGTGACCAAATTGTGCAAAGGGGCAAAAAGGGGTGTGGTCTTTTTATGTCAGACTAGCACACAGTATTTGTTGGTGATGAAATATGAAGTGATTGCTAATTTTGAAGCACATGAATCATCTCGGGTGAAATATATATATGGCATTTAAGTAAAAGATAATATGATATTGTCAAAATTGAGAAAGTCCTTTGTCACCTTTCTGGGTCTTTGAGATGTACCCTCAGAATGCAGCAGTGTGGAAGGAGAGGCAACATCTCGGGTTTATATTTGTGGATGGGCTGCATACCAAGCAGATAATCATTTCTGCAGAGGCAGGAACTGCTACTTAAACTTTGAAAGATTCTTTTTCTCCATGCTGGACTTTTCTTTCTCCAATCTGTACTTTAAGAATATGATTAGGTTTTCCTAAGAAATTCCCCCGTCACTGAAATTGCATTTTTCTTTGTAAAGATACCAAACTACAGAATTTGAAGCCTTGAGCTTGTTTTCTAGACTTGTTCATATTTTTCTTTCTGGTTTCCAAAATTACCAGATATGTGAAAAACAAGGGCTGAGAAAATAAAACAGGATCAGCCAATGTGAGGAAGAAAATGTACAGTACTAGAACACATGCACAAGACACTGAAAACACGCTTTCAGAACAGTAGGCAACTTTGTTTTCACTTTGTCAGAATCCATAGTTCTCACCACCGGAACTGATTTGCTCTGGAAGCCAAGGTCTTGGCGAGATCAGTGTGGAAACTGCTAAGCTTTGCCATGTTCTCTCTCTCTCTCTCTCTCTCTCTCTCTCTCTCTCTCTCTCTCTCTCTCTCGTTATATAAGGGAAAATGATGAAGTTATTTCTTCTCTTATCTGAAACTCAGCTAAGTAGAGAAAAATTTAAAAAAGGACTAGGTCTCTCTCTCTCTGATTTTATTTGTGTGTGTGTGTGTGTGTGTGTGTGTGAGAGAGAGAGAGAGAGAGAGAGAGAGAGAGAGAGAGAGAGAGAGAGAGTGTCTGCCTGTGGAGGTCAGACGATGTCAGGTGTCCTGGAGCTGGATTTTACAGGTGGTTTTGTGTGGCTTGACATGGTTCTGGGAATGGACTTCAGGTCTTCCGCAAGAGGAGCAAGCTCGCTCATTGCCAGCCATCTCTCATTTCCCCAGAGCGCCTGCTTGACTTCCAATCACCTTGCTATAGTTTTGGTTTACTACGTTCATTTTTAACAAGAAGAAAACATTGTTTAGTGTTTAGAACAGACGTAGGGTGCATGTAGTCATACAAAGTAGAAAGGAGAAAGCAGCTCAGTTCTCTATGAGCAATAAGTGATGGAGGGAACCTGTCACAGAACAGCCTTCACATTAGAGCTGGCCTTAAATTCAGGTTGTTCTGTTGAAAGGGTTCAGAACTCCTTTTTCTTAAAAGAAATCTAGCTCCTTCATTTTCTCATACTGCTATGTAGACAAAAAATCTGGGACTCTGGCAGTGCTTAGAGAATGGAGTCCTCCAGGGGATATTTTATAAGACATTAGCAGCTCCAATGGTTTTACTGTTTAACGGTTTCTAACATTACACATCTGAGTGAAAAAGTAAAGTTTAGGAAGTTTAACTATTAACAAATTGTACAGTCTACATTTTGGGCCTGGACTTATTCCTGTTCATATTTTCTTTGGCCTTTTCCCCAAAAGTCACTGGATAATGAAAAAGAAAAGAAATAGAGCCTAAGTTATTGGCTTCTTTCCTCAGGAAGTTGTACTGAGCGATCAACTTCTCTGGACTTGATTTTCATCTCTACAAAACAATGTCACAGTGCACATACACTCTGATGATCCATCTCAACTTCAGCATTCAATGATGAAAACATACAGTTCTCATCACTAGAGCATGTTGTCCCTCCATAAAGGAAGGACCTGGAGATCCGTAGACCCAGGGCAGTCATGTTCTAGATGTGCAAAGTAAACTTCCTGCAGCTCACCACAGCCTCCATCTTCCATCTCGTTTGTACTTAAGCCATGCCCTCTTCTCCTTCGTTCCTTCCCTCCTTCCAAACTTCTCTTCCCTCCTTTCTTTCTTTCCTAGCTACATATAATCTTTGATTGGAAGATAGCCTCCCGCCCCTCCCTGCTTTTTTATTGTGGCTTTCCTCTTATCCGGGCACAACCGAGCACTTAGGGTAGAGCCCATAGAGAGCACTATGCTTGACACATTTGCTCACAGAAGTTGGCTCCATACAGAAATAGTCTGGATTCCAGGCTTAGAGTTTCTTTGAGCTGCAAGAACCTTCTTGTCCCCTGGGAGTGATGGGTAGCTGGAGATGTTTAGGGTTTAAATGCAGATGCACACAGAGACAGATTTAAGGTCATTTCCTCTACCCTTCTTAAACAGAGCCCAGCTGTATAAAGCCCTAATGCCAACATCATTAAGACTGACAAAAAAACTTTCATCTTGAATATTTTGTAACTGTTTTGTTACTAATGATATATTTTGTCTTTTAAAAAAATGCCTTAATATGTCATAAAATTCTTCTTGAATCAGTTAATACATACTAAGTAGGATTTATCAGTGGAAAAAATGATTAAATCTGTGGCTACTTCTAACGAAAACATGCTTATGTCATGAAAACAATATTCATTTCACTTTTATTGGTTTATAGTCTCTGAAAATAATGATGGGTTTCAGAAAGACATTTTCATTCACTTATGTGACATACTTTCACTGTTCACCAAACACTATGCCTTATATTTCCTTTCCTCCTCCTTTCTATTAGATACATGGAAAATCTGGGATCCACAAATGGAGGAACACATACATGTCTTTCTGGATCTGAATTATTTTATCAGATATAATGGTTTCAATTCCATCTACTTTTCTGTAAATGACATGATTTAATTCTTCTTCATAGTTTAATAAACCCACACAGTTTCTATTTGTCACAGCTTTCTTCATCTGTGGGCAAAAACCCAGGTGAATTTCAATGCTTAGCCATTAAGAATGGAACTGCAGGCCAGTGCATGGTGGCATGGTGGCACAGGCCTTTAATACCAGCATCCAGGAGGCAAAAGTAGGTGGATCACTATAAGTATGAGGCCAGCCTGGTCTACAGAAAAAGTTCCAAAATAGCCAGGGCTATTACACAGACAAACACTGTTTCAAAAAAACCAAAACAGCAACAAAGAATGGAACTTCAATTAACAGGTGTGTGTGAGCACTTGTCTCTGTAGTTGGAGGAATGGTGTGGCTATAGAAGGTAGTGTATGCAAGTGAGTGTCTCTGGAGTTGGAGGGATGGTATAGGTATATATACTAGGTGATAGTTCTGTTTTCAGATTGTTGAGGAAGCTTCATACTGATTTCTATAGTGGCTGCATCAATTTATATTTTCAGCAACAGTATACAGGTTTCCTTTCTTGACCTTGTCTTTGTCTCCATTGGAATTCATTTCCTTTTCTATGGTAAACATTCTGACTGGGGTGAGATAGAATCCCAGTATAAAGTTGTATTATCTTACGGCTAAGGATGTTGAACATTTTATATGTTAATTGGCTCTTTGTGTTTCATCCTTTGAGAACTTTTGTACACATGTTTTGTAGTATTTAGTAGGTGGTTACTAGTCTAAGAATCCAGAATACAGATAATATTTGCAATAATCTTGGTGTATTGCTGTGTAAAATTGAATGCATATGTAACACTGAAGAAAGCATGTTAGATGTAGGGACTAAAGACTAGTATTGTTATTATCTATGTGACTGACAAGCCATGGTCAGTCAATGGATATGCTCTGTGCTTCCATTTCTCCTTTATTAAATAGCAAAATCAAGGGGACCCAGATCAATCAGTAAGTTGGTTGCTAGAAAAACATGAACTCTTAATTCAATCCCCCAGAGCCCACTTTACAAAATCAGGCATAACAAAATGACAAAGCATGGTAAAAGTACCTTATATTAAAAATTTTAAAACTAGTTTAAATAATAAATGTCCCATCTGCAGGCTATGAAAAGAATCAAATGGACTAGTACTTAAACAAACATTTTTATTTATTTCAATTATACATATATTGTATACATGAGTTCATGTGTGTGTGCATATGTGTGTGTGCATGCATGTGTGCGTGTGTGTAGACCAGAGACAATTGTGTGTGCATGTGCTTGTGAAGATCAGTGATATTTGATGCCCTGGATCTGGAATTAGAAACATTTGTAGCTGGTCAAATGGATGTTGGAACTGAACTCAGGTCTTCTACAAGAGCAGTACCGAGCTATCTCTCCAGCTCCTAAAAGAACATTTTATCAACCTCAGAGTCAATCCATTGGGAAGTGAATGAGTTTTAGAACTAATTTGCAGGTGAAAAGAACAAAGGAACATAGAGTTTCGTTGTTGTTTGTTAGCTCCAAACATGATCCTGGTAGCCAAAATATCAGCCTCTGCTGAAAGCTTGCTAGAAACTGAGGTTCTCTGTAGATGATGTTTTCCTGGTCCTGCCTGGCCCATGGTCAGGACAAATCTCTCTAACCCGCCTGTCCCACAGCCAAATAAACACACAGAGACTTACATTACTTAAACTGTTTGGACTAATGGCTCAAGCTTCTTGCTATCTAGTTCTTATACCTTAAATTAACCCATTTCTATAAATCTATACCTTGCCACATGGCTTGTGGCTTACCAGTACTTTACATCCTGCTCTTCATGGCGGCGGCTGGCAGAGTCTCCTTGACTCTGCCTTCCTGTTCCCCCAAGTCTCCTCTCTGATAGTCCCACCTATATTTCCTGCCTGGTTACTGGCCAATCAGTGTTTTATTTATCAATCAATGATAGCAATACATTCACAGCATAGAGAACAACCCACAGCAGTTCTCCAGCCCTGACCTCGAGCTAGCAAATCAGACTCTGCATTTTACCAAAATCGTAAAGTAATTTAGAAAATGCCATGCTAAAAATTTCAGGAGCATTTGTTTTTTTGTGAAAGTTTTTCTATGCAATATTATCAACCATTTTCAAAATCTGTTCTCTTTAGATGAGAATGAGTCCCACAGAGATTACAATCCATGTTGTGGCTGTTACAAACTTGCAGACAATTTGAATGGAAGAAAACAGACCTTAGATTTGACAAATATTTTTGAAATTGTTTTGTGCTTGGAACACTCAATGCCCAATGAGTATTCTATTAAATAAACAAAACATGCTAGAGACATTCTTTAGATCTGCTTGATACGCAAAGGTGGGTATATTTAGTGCTGTTTGTTTATCAAACCACAATTTGGTCATGTCAAGAACTTCTAGAACATTCTTTTCATTGGAAAAAGTATGTAACAGAGAGCTTTGTATATGTTCTCCTTATTTCCCATTGAACTTTTTTTTCAATGCAATGCACCCATCACTTCTATGACATTCTAGAGAACAATAGGATTCACAATGGAGGATATAACGTGGAAGGAAAAAAAAGAGAGAGAGGACGCAAGTGTGACCAGGGATGAGATCTGCTTACTACCAAGAAATGAAGATGCCCTAGCAAGAGCATGCTAGAGGCAAGGGTTGCACTACGGGCCTTGCCCAGGGTTGGGCAATGGGGAGAAAGAGAGAAAAATAAGAAACATTAAAGCAAAGAGCCTGAGACTGAAAAAAACATGGCTCAGGTCAATATTTGTCTCTGAGGCATCTCCAGAAATCCAGAGATGCCAAGAATCCACAGAGAAGACTGATTGGTCCCTTTAAGATGCTACCAAAAACACCACCATAAGGTAGTTCAGAAACTGAATAACCTCATTCCTCATAGTTCCAGAAGCTAGCCAGTCAAAGACCAGCTGCAGGAAGATCAGGATTGGGTTCATAGATGTTGCCTTCTCATTGATTTTTCATGAACGAATTAGCACTTTGGGGATCTCTTTGATTAGGGTACTAATGCCAAACGTAGTTCCCAAATATGGTGGATGGTGATAGAAACAAGAGTACATCAGTCAGGGTTCTGTAGAAGAAGAGAAGCAAAGAGATTAATAGCATATATGTATGATTATATGTAAGAATATTAACTCAGCTTCAAAATAGTAACAAAAGCAGAATCACATCTAAGAGATGAAAACCTAGTAGTTGCTCAATCTACAAAGTCGGGTGCCTCAGTAGTTCCAATCTATTGCTGAATCCCAGAAGGTTACTGGAGACCTGCTGGTTCCTAGTCCACAATGAGAGCTTAGAAACTCTGGTTCTGATAATTATCAGCAGCAGCAACAGGACAAATTAACTCAGCAGCAAGAGGGAAGGTCAAGGAGCAAAAGGCAAGCTAATCTTTCTTCTGCCATGCCCTTTTATGTGTACTGCTACTAGAAGGTAGCACCCACAATCGAGGTGTGTCTTTCCCCATCAATCTAGGCAAACAGGACACTTCTCCAGGTGAGGCCTCAGGTAATTTTTGTTTGTGTTAAGTTGACATTAAAATCAACTATAATAAGAATAATCTAACTTGTAGTAACATTAAAAGAATCACAAGGATCATATCTGACTCTACCCATTCTCTTGGTAGTAGAACAAACAAGAGTTAAGAAGAAATACCCTGAATCCAAGCTTCTGGTTTTCTCCTTGTTGTTACTGTATAATTCCATGTACTCTACTTAATAACCTCTACCTACACCCTCAGAAGACTGAAAATATTGTTACACATCACAAACTATTGTTCTGTTAAATAAAATAACAATTTTGAAGTACTGAGAAGTTATAAGTGACCGGGACAGATTCATTCCATTGTCTCCCCTTTGCTTTAAGGTGAAGGACCAAGCTTCAGCCCCTGGACACACACATTATCTTTGGTGTTGAGCATTATATCATGGACTCATGTACAATTCTTAATTAAAACAAAATGAAAGTTTAATAAAAGAAGAAAGTAATGCTTTAGTTTGAGTGTTCCAGCACTGGTTGTCCTCAGATCACCCTTTAAGTTGAGTTATCTAACAGCAGTGTCTGCCTGCTCTAAGATCACCCAGCGTGAATGGAAAGCCAGCTAAGTCTTTTCTTTCCTTCTTTTTTTTTTTGCATAATTATATTCACAGTTGCTTTGGGCCCCAGGGGCTGCATTGGACCTCCAATAACTAAGAAGCCTGGCAAGTCTATGCTTCCTCAAGTTACAATAGTGGCAGGCTATGAACTCATCTCAGTGACAGATGGTTTTATTAGTGGCCACTGCCAGACACTTGGCTAAGGGAGGGGCACATGGCCATTAGTGTCTGTTCCGCTTTGGTGGAGTGGCAGCTGTGTGCACAGGAGAGCTGGGTCTGAAAATAATGGCCAGAAAGAGAGATGGTGTACCTTTGATGCCATCCATGAAGAAAATAAGCTAAAACAAAATTTTAGAATGCCTTCCCTTGCATCCTGAGGCAAGAAAGATAACAGCCAAAAGAATTGTGTTACTTCTATCCCTAGGAGGACAAGATGTCCTCTCACAGGGGAGTCATAAAACCTGGGACAAGGTATCAGGAGGTGCTGAATAATCAGTGAATTTTAACCCTAATTAATTTGGCAAAAAAGTTCAGAAATAAAGTTTTCATTTGCTAGTGCCCCTTCAAATTATTATTGTACAAATATAGGAGGAAGCAGGGATGCTTATTAAATAATGTCATAGAAAATAATTTTCTCATCCTCAGTGATAAAAAGAAAGTAGCCTTTAAGTTGCAGTTGGCTACAATGATGTGACATGGTATCAGAAGCATTCAGTTTAGAGAGGAAGGGATAGTGACCACCTAGTTAAACAAAAAAGAAATAAGCAAGAGCATCAAAGGCCAGGGAATTCAAGGTTACACTTTGCAGTTGGCATCTAAATGTGTACTGTGGCTAGATGCTTTGTTTGTTTAAGACAACGTAGACCAAGTTTCTCTCATACTTTGACATCCAAGAGTCAGAGTATACTAAAAAGTATATTGATGGGTATCTGCCAGTCTTCACTTTCAGTTTGCCAACAACTGAACAGCTTAGAAAGTACAGATTTTCTAACTCATTCTATGAAGCCAACATTAGACAATTACCAAAGTCAAAGGTTTGACAAGGACAAAAGCACAGAGCAGTGTTATAAGGGAATAGACATAAAAACTTCAACAAAATATAAAATTGCAAATCAGAATACTTCATAATCCATCCAAAATTGTATACAAAACTATATCATTACAAATTGGAGTTTATACTAGCTATTAAAGGTTGGGTCAACACTTATAAAGTCAATTAGTGTAGTCGATCGCAGCCATAAATGGTTCAAGAAAAAAAAAAACCCTACCATAAGATTATATCATGAAAAATATTTAAATAAAGCCTATACCTAACACCTTGCTTCCTGATAGTGAGCTAGAAACTTAAGCACTAAGATCAGAAAGAAGGAGAGATTCCTCTTTCACATAATTTTCCATACCATGTTGTGCTAGAAGTCTCATCCAATGGAATGCAACAAGAGAGGGAAGTAAATTATACACACAGTGAGAAGAAAAGTTAAAACTGTACATGACAGTAGATGACATGGTCCATTTATATAGAAATCCACAAAGAAGTAATGAAATTCTTGGAATGAATGCAGGCTACACAGGTGTGATGGCTGGCTCTTCCAACTCAATATAATCTAGAATCATTAGACAAGAGAATTTCAATAGACAATTGTCTACAGAGGGTTGGCCTGTATACCAGTCTGTTGGAGGTTATACTAAGTTAATTGATATGGGAATAACCAGCCCACTGTGGGTGGCACAATTCCCTAGGAAAGGAGTCAAGGCCTGTGTAGGAGTGCAGAAATCAGGCTGAGCACAAGCAAGAAGGAAAGCAAACATGCATGCATTTCACTTTCTCTGCTCTTGGTGGAAGTGAACTAATTAGATCCTTGAAGTTCTTGCCTTCATGTCCCCACCATAATGGATGGTAGCTTGGAATTATAAGCTGCAATTAAACTCCTTTCTCCACTTATATATTGCATTTTGTCAGATAATTTTATAACAGCAACAGAAAGGAAACAATGACAATGAGTAATATAGACACATCAACTACTTTGTTACATACCACAGAGATGTGGGATTTGAAATTCAAAACACAATGAAGTTTATATTTGTAATTCTGACAATATTTGTAGGATTCACCTCAGGAAAATTTAAGCACTGCTGAAGGAAGCAAGTAACTAGGTAAATGGGTAGGAGATGTATGTCACATCAGAGTACTATACTAACTATAGTTAGTATATACAGTACTATAGTAACTGTAGTTACTAACCTTATCTATAGCTCTAACAACACCCAAGTGAAAATTCTATAAATTATTTTTTTAGGTATTGACAAAATACTTACAAAGTTTATATGTTCATGAAGTTTTAATGAGGAGGCAAATGACCAAGAAGGCCAATGTGAGCCTGAAGGATAACAAAGGTGGAGGACTAAGGCTCACTCAGAGTTGGTTATAACATTACGTGGCTAGATCCAGTTTGACAATGGTGAACGAAGAGACGCCACTGGGAAAGACTACAAAGCCTACTCAAGCACAGACAACTCATCTTTCGCAAGACAGGAAAGCAAACAAACCAAGTAAGAAAACCAACCAACCAACCAACCAAGCAAGCAAACCAACAGGAAGAGTACAGAGGAGCAAAGATGTTAAAAAGATAAGATGGGACTGCAGCAACTAGACATCAGCAGACAAAGAAACATGCCTTCTACTCCTCATAAAAATTAAGCCACAGTGGAACAGACAAATATAAACATGAATAATGAAGTTTCTAGACGATAACACCAAAGAAGGTCGGCAACAAGACACAGAAGGTAAACGTCATCGTACCCAAACCTGACGACCTGCATACTGTCCAGGGAACCTACACAGTGGGAGGAACAAACTGACTCTGCAAGTTGTCTTCTGACCTAAGTACACACACACATGCACACACACACATACCACACAAACAAACAAATTAGGGGCCATCACAGTGGGTAAAGGCACTTGAGGCACCAAGTCTGGCCACCTGAGTTCTGTCCCCAGGACCTCTATGCTGAAGAGACAATTTTAACCAGTATCACTGTGAGCTTCTATGTGTGTCCCGGCATGCATGCATGCACACCTGTACAACACACATTTGAAAGATAACAAAATTTAAAGAATAATAGATTTTTAAAGAGACAACACAGGAGAAAATCATGCAAGCTGTAGAAAATTGTCATTACTCTCATCTTAAAAGTATGAAAATGTAGGTGTTGGGGCAGGTGTGATGGTGCACACCTCTAATCCCAGCACCTGGGAGGAGGCAGAAGAATCAAGAGTCAAAGAACGCCTTAGCTAGCGTTATGAAAAGTTATACGCCAGTCGGGCCTTAAGAGGCCCTATTTCCAAAAACAAAATGGTGGAAGGGAACACCGGTTGCTCAGAAAATAGAGCATCTATAAGGACTCAAGGTCCCTTATGCATGGAAAGTTGATCAAGAAAGAAGTGGCACTTTCCAGTACTTTCCACAAAGGGAAAGCATACACATTTTAGTTTTGGTAGGAGGCTAGGCAGATTCCCAAACAACTGAACATGTTGGACAATGGCAGACTAGAGAATATATATATGTGTGTATATATGTATGTATATATATGTGTGTATATGTATGTATGTATATGTATATATACCATGATCCAAATATTTCCCAGAGTTTTATAAATGCATTCTATACAATTATTTCTATATTTTAAATGTTCCTGAAGCAAAAAAAGAAGGCAAGAGAAGTTTTATGGTTTAGTCTTGATGATGGGGTTGTTCATTTAATAAAATTTTCAAATGGATTTTGTTTCCAAAGCACTCTCTCTTTCTACACACACACACACACACACACACACACACACACACGTGCATGCACACACGTGCACATACATCCATATCCCTTAAAGCAGAAGGTTATGAACTCCTTCAAAAATACAGAGTAAAGTGATGTTTATAAAAATTGACATCACAAATACCTCAACTAAGCACCCACACTAACATCTTAGCTTGTAGAAAAAAATTTTACTTTCAAAATGGATTGTTTCGATTTATAATATACAGTAAGTGAATCGTGAGTGTCTGACCATGAAAGACATCCAGGGCAATTGGAAGGTGGGGGTTTTGCATGGGGTGATAGTCCTGCTGTGGAAATGGGAATATTTCATGTAGGAATGATATGATCATCTAATGTCACTACTTGAGCAAGTTGACAAGTTGCTTAATCTCTGAGCCTTTCTTTCCTCACATCTAATGTAAAAATTAAAATGACTGCCAACTCTGAAAGTCACCAGGCTCAAGGACTGTGGGTGATGACTAGAGAGTGAACAGAGAGAAGAGAAAGAAGAGTGGGAATGAGTGCTAACCATCACCCTAAGGAGCCTGGGGGTTTCATATGAAAAAGCCCAAAGGCAAAATGGCTGCACATCACTGCTGTACCCTGCTCCTTCTGTAGATCTGTCCTCATCACTGACTAAGTAAAACTGTCCCCTAGAGTTTATGAGCATTCTCCACAGAGGATGCTGCTGGCATCTTAACATCAAAAAGATGGGAGGGTGGGTGCACCCAAAATGGCAAACCTGATCAGGCAGGCTCTAGGTGGAACACAAGAGTATCCCATAAACAGTCTATCTTAATACTGAGTTTTGATCCCAGATTTTTGCTTTGTCAACCAGTTTCAACATTATTGATAGGGTGGTGTGTTTGTTTTTGTTGTTGTTGTTTTCGTTTTTATATTAATCTGTATAAGACTAAAAGCATTCATTATGTTCTTAATATGTTTTTTTCAAAGTGTTTCAATTTTGTTTAATTTTATATTGAAGAAAAAATATTTTCTTTGAAATTGTGTAATAAATTTGAAAGCATTCTGAGGAGTTATTGGTGTTTCTTCTGAGACACAAATGACACATGTTCCATTCCTGTTATAATTGAAATAAAATGTAACTTCGAGGACAGTGCATCAAGAATCATGAACATTTTCATCTGGCATCTTCTCTTTTTAAGCTTCTGGAAATGGGATTGGGGTACATACTGAATATCCCCCATATGGACTATTTCTCCCAAGAGTTTTAAAAAGCAATTGGTAGATAGAGAGAAAGACTTGCCAGCTTCCCTCAGGACAAATAATCATTGCTTATTGGAACTGCCCTTGTCTATGACACTGTCAGTGGGAATGAGGTATATTGCACATCAATCGGACTTTTGTGAACTTACGAAGGACTTCCATTTCACGCTTAAAAAATGAAGGAATTTTGGCTTAAAATACCTAAACTCATCACAAGCCCAAAGGAAAATGGTTTGACAAACTGTGTATCAATTCAGCTCAGAACTTGCAGAGTTTCATGACAAAACAAAACCCATGTATATTTTCCCTAGAAGAAAACCATTTGCATACAACTACAAACTAAATTAAAACATTCTTGATATGGATGTTTTCATAGACATAGTCTTATTTATTTATACCACATGCCTTTTGTTCACAATTAATGCCCTCTATGAATTTTTAATTTGTTTTCTTATACAATGGAATGAAACTTCCATATAAGATCAAAAGGGCAGAATAAGTCTCTTGGGGCCAGCTCTAATTAGAATGAACACAATTGTGAGGACTGAATCTACCCGGGGAGAAGGAGGTTTGAAGAAAACAATCAGATGAAAAATTGAGTAAATATCACAAGAAAATGCTTCAACTTCTTCATGGGATGCAGATTGCCTATGTGGAAATTACTCAAAAGCATGGAGAGTGACATTTTCACTTGTCAAGCCTTGCCAGAGGGATGTCCTCATCCCAGTATCTGTGGGGAAGTGCATTGATACAAGCAGGAGCCAAAGTTCTCAATTCCCTTTCCAATAAAGAACTGTCAATCCTTGGGCAATTGACTTCAGCTTAGTCTCTCTTGCTCTCATTTCCTTCAATCATTTCCATAAAGAGTTGTCTGTCTTAATGTGCATTCTTAATTTAGTTTTACTGATGAGAAAACTGAATGGTTTTGATCATGCCACAATCAAGGTTCCAGGTGGGTCTATTTGATTCAAAGATACACCTTGTGTTGTCTCTATGTTTCAGACTATTTACCTTTTCTTTTATTACTGGTATTAGAATGAATGACATTTGAAAATCAAGCTGAAGAATGAAAATTAAATACTTATTTTTTTAAGAATACTATTTAAGTCATATTCTCACTGATTCTTTGACAATTTCATATAATGTACTTTGAATTTATTCTACTCCCCTTTCTTCTTTTTCTTTTCTTTTTTCTTTCTTTCTTTTTTTAATCCACATTGAGTCTAGTTTCTGTTACTCCGTTAGAGTTAGAAGTGAGGCCTGTCCTGGAATGTGGTCAACTTATAAGGAGTCATTAAATATACATCATTAAAGAAAACTGACTATCTCTCTTCCGCCAGCTATCAAAAGCCAATAACTTCTCAGCTAGTGGTGGGATTTTGTGCCCACTTTCCCTCCTCTATGCTGGGTTTTTGGATGCCTCAATTCTGTGCAGATCTTGTACATGCTGTCACAATTGCTGAGATTTCATACACACATCTGCTTTTCTGTGTCTGAAAAATACAGTTTCCTTCAAGTTATTCATCATCTCTGTCTTAACTCCTCCCATGCCTTCTTCCTCAAAGAATCCTGAGCCTTTGGGAGAGGATTATGATACACAAGTCTCACTTAGGGCTGAGCATTCAACAATTTTTTATTCTCTGTATGCTGATTCATTTATGGTGTCTGTGTTAACTGCCATCTGCTTTGAGGAGAAGCTTCTCTGATCCATATTTCCAGGTTGGAATCCACCAGAATCCTTATTTCTTATGCCTAGATGGCATTCAGATATGTGAAGACTAAGCAATTCTAATTTCTATTGAACTCTGGAAGTGGAGTGGGAAAAAAAAAGAGAGAGAGAGAAGAGGAAACAAAAAGAAAACCAAAGATAGAGTAGCTGATAGTACTAAGAACGCTGGTGGATTTCTGTTTCCAAACCATGCAGCGAGGATACTAACACCATTGGCCTCTTGCTGGTTCAGATCCTCTCCTCTATTACATGAGGACCTGGAAAGCATTCCAGCTGTAGTTAATGGGAATGCAGACTGTAGGCTGAGTGGCATTGGGAATTCCGGGTGAACTATCTAAAGTAGATTAATTTAAATACAAGGGGTATGTGTGAAGGGGAGGCACAAGGAAGAATGTATTCATATTGCACAATGATTGTGCAAATTTATTGTAAATAGGGATGCTCATTATGGAAATGAATGTAAATGTGTGTGTTTAGATAGATAACCACACAGGTTTCAGTATGTAGTCTTATAGAAATCTAACTCTGTGAGCAAATGCTCTTTATTTTCAGTGATTCCTTACTTTAGGTCTAAGACCCACTTCAGCTCAAACAGCAACATTGTCACTAGAAGAAAGAACAAAATCAACTTTCAGGATTAAGACATTTGGCTCTGGTTGTTTTACCTAGTCCAGTCGCTCCCATAGGGGACATCAGCTTTCATAAGATGACCCAGTGGAGCAATTCCAATGATCCCATCTCTAGCATTCTGGCTCTTCCTGGCACTGGCTTAGTTTTTCTGAGAGATTTTAGGAGCACAGCCACAGTAACAAGAATGAGTTTTACCTCATTTTTTACTGTCTGTCAAGCGAAATTGTCTCTTAGTTCTTTTTCCTGTGGCTATAATAAAAACACCCTTTTAAAACTGAAGGATGGAGGAGTTTATTTTGTCTCACAGTTTTAGGGTGAAGCCCATCATGAGAGGGAAGTCAAGGTGGCTGGGGTTTAAAGCAGCTGGTTGGATTGCTCTCTCAGTCAAGGAAAACAGAAGGATCTATCTGGTGGTCAGCTAGTTTTCTGCTTTCCATGTAGTCCAGGACTCTAGCGTAAGGAATCGGGCATCTACTTTTAGAGTGGGTGTTCCCACAACAATGAAACTAATCAAGATAATGCCTCACAGGGTGGCCAGAGGCTCCTCTCCTATGGCTTTTCGATGCTGTCAAGTTGACAATATTAATCATCACAAGGTTCTCAGAAGCCATGCATAATCATGATGTAGGTGCATAGGGAGGAAAAATGGCAGCCTCTCAGAGCTTGGAGCACAGCTCTCCTAGAAAACAAACACATTTTCTCAGGATAATTTGGACTTGACTGAAATGACTACTGTCTGTCTCTCCACCATACCACATAATGGGGTTCTGATCACTTTCAGGGTGTTTTGGGCACCATCAAAATATAATGTCTACAAATAGTGTTTGAATAAAAGGTCTTGCTCTTCCCCAGATAACTGATATGATGGTAGCTGAATAGTAAAGCATCTAGTACTCCAGAGGCACTGTCTTTCTTCCTCCTCTCCCTCTCTTCCTGCTTTGTTTTTTCCAATAGCATTTTATCAGAACTTCTGTTTATTCATTTTCATACTGAATACTACCAAGAACAGTAGTAGCACTATAAGCCCCTGTAACAGCTACTATTAACTGTTAAGGTGATTGAGTTAAAAAATGCCTACGAGGTTAGGGAAGCCCAGTTCTGGGCTGTATCAATCCCTGTGTTTCTAGAGACAACTAGATCCCCAGGGCTAATGAAAGAATTGAGTATTTCATGGATTCAAAATATGGTAGTAATTTTGAGATGACAATATTTAGGTAACAAAAGACAGGAGTAGTTTGTCAAAAGATGGGGCCCAGGAGGAAATAGGTCACTGGGGATATGTCTTTCGAAGCCCCTTGGATTTCCTTGCTACAAATGCTGTGACCAGGAAGTAAATGGATGTCCTTCTCCAAATGCTTTGACCAACATGATGTTCTTCCTAATCAAATTCAAGGACAAACAACCATGAACTGAACCTTGACATCATGATCCCAAATAAGTCTGTCCTCCTTTTAATTGGTTTCTTTGAAGCATTTTGGTGAAAACTGATATACACCTCCTATTAATTATTCCTTATTACCACAAGCATTCTACAACCCATTTCATTTTAAAAATCCACATGCTCTCTTAGATATCAAACTACCGTTTTATAATATTTACGATAGTTAAGACCAGGGACAACTCTTACAGGGAAAGTTTAGGAACCTCTGACAGGGTGACAAGCACCAACTTTGTATTTGTTGATTAGAAAATAAAACTTCATTGCTACACAGTATCTGTTTTCTGTTTGTTGGTTTGTATTGTTTTTTTCGTACTGGTGACAAAATAGAAAAAGATAGAAAAGCATAATATTTCGATTTCCGTTCTGTTGCTATGATTGAACATACTGACCAAAGCAATTTAGAGGAGGAAATTGGCTTACACTTTCTGGTCACAGTCCATCATGAAGCGAAGTCAGAGCAGTGCATGTGTACATGAATGGGAAGTTCAGAGGTCAACAGCAGGATTTTGTTTATTTTGATTTTTTTTTTTAGCCCTTTCCACCTTAATTTTTGAGGCAGAGTCTCTCACTGAATCTGGAACTCATCCCTTGGCCAGCAAATCACAGGAATCCTCCTGCCTCTGGCTCCCCAGCAACCGGTATTATAAGCGTACACTATCATGCTTGGTTTGGGAATTCTTATGCCTGTGCAGTAGATAATGTAGTGGCTGAGTCACCTGTCCAGTCCCCAACTATTTCTAAGCCTCTCAGGACAGTGGTATGATTTTCAGAAGGTTTTGAGAGGGCCATGCTCGGAGGTAGATTTGTGGAAAGTTCCTGAGTTGTTGCTGTGGGCCTTACAAAAGTCACAAACTAATCCTCAGTCTCTTTCGTAGTCCTAACAAATAAATCCTGGTTAAATCTTTGCAGTGACTTAAAAAATTAATATAAAGACATAGACTGAGCTGGATACCAGTGCAAAGAGGCCAGAGTCAGTTTAATTCCTAGATGTTATCTGAGGGAAAAACTTGCTACCTAAATCACAGGAAGCAATTTTCAAGCATGGCAGCCTACACACACCACACTCAATGCTTATGTGACTTTAGGGGTATGAGATAAATTTAGTGAAGAAAGTCATTTCCCAAACATTTGCATTTTCTCTATGATTCAAATCTTACTTTTATATTAGTTCTAATATCATGTCCAGCCAAATGTATTTGTGAAAAGAATTGCAAAAGATTCTAGCTTTTATTTTGATTATTGCTGCCTGATTTTGCATTTGTCCTGAATAAATAAAGAGATAGGAAGTGGAAAGCAGGGTGACAGGAAAGAAAAAAAATGTACTTTGTGAATAAAATAGTCTATGCATAATCAATAGTAATAACCTTTCCTGTTGATTTTTTTGTCCAATACATATGCTTCCTACTTTTTCATAAATGTATAAACTATATTCACATACATTTTATATTAAAAAATCTAAATCTTTCTGTGGGATTAATACAACAAGCACAAATGCATCATATTGTATGGAACCAGTTTATGTTACAAATTGGATCCCAGTCATGTTTTTGAATTAATATTTCCCATCATCCCTTGCTGTAGCTGGAGAATTTCTCTCCAACTCCTGCCAAGTCCCGCCAGTCCTGGAGCCCACTTATAAAATAAACACAGAGACTGTTACATTATTTAAACTGCTTGGCCATTAGCTCAGGCCTATCATTGTCTAGCTCTTACTCTTATATTTAGCCCATTTTTATTAATCTATACTTTGCCACGTGGCTCGTGGCTTACTGGTACCTTACATCTTGCTTGTCCTGGCGGCGGCTCCAGGCAGTCTCCTCCTCAGCCTTCCTGTTCCCTCAATTCTCCTCTCTGTTAGTCCCGCCTGTACTTCCTGTCTGGCTACTGGCCAATCAGTGTTTATTTATACAGAGCGATATCCACAGCACCTTGCAGTTAGTGCTGTCCATATGACAGAGCAACAACCAGTTAGATGTAGCCAGAAGTTCCAACCTGAGATATCTAGTTAAATCTCATATAGTAGGAAGGATCTGGCCTGTTTATCTTTGCTCCTCCACTCCCATGACCTCATCTTGCTTAGACTGGAGAGTTCACCAGTTCTCTCATCTCAAGATCAGTGGTCATGAGGAACTAGCTCACATGAAGTATGGGAGTAGAAAATAAAACAACATTGGATGTTTTCATGGTCTGAACATAAAATGTTACTATCACCTTGGGTACTTGGGTTTGTTTCCCTGTTAACTAACTTTTGAGAAAGATTTGGCTTCTGAGTGCAATGGTCCAACAACACATGAATTCCATGATGGTTTCACAATACAGTGGTATTACTACTTGATGTTTCAGAGAGTTGTAGGAGATGGGGGCCTGTTGAAGGAGGTAGGCTAGTCACTAGGGATGTGTGACTGGGGATATCTGTTCCCTTTGTTCCTTCCTGTACTTCCTTTCTGCTTCTGATATTGAATTGCCCAGATCTGCCAGATCCCCACTAAAATGAAACTGTGGACAAAAACGCAGAATTCCTCCCTGCAATTGTGTCTCTTGGATATCTGGTCACAGCAACAATAGAGATAACTAGCATAGACCTCCCTGACAACTCCAATCACATTGGTTACCATTGCACCAGTTTTGGAGTGTCCATGTCCAGAAATTTTGTGTAGTGAAAAGTAAAACTTAACAAGTTTTTCAAGGTTCTGATCAAATGACTATGAATGTCATAGACTTTGGAAAAAATAACATGGTAGAAATTTTAAAATATTGCTGTGTAAGAATAGATCATTGTAAATGATATTTCCTAAGTAACTTTACCTAAAGGTAAGATTAATCCACTTAGAATAGTCTTCTGAAAAATGAAGAAAGTTTTTAAACAGAATAACTCTTCTGAATATATTTACAATATTATATTTTTTTAGAAAGAGGAGGCAGTCCAGTGATAATATTTTTTCCTTTCTTTGACAGCTTCCTTAAGTCGTAAAATGGTTTCCTAATTTTCCACAGTGCTACAAAAATCTGTCACTGGTATAATTTTACTGAGGAACATTGACTTGTGCCTTAATAACACATGACATGTTGAAATTAGGAACTGAAATCAATTATTAGAAAGACAGTTTTGAAAGATTTGCCCATGGGGATTAAACATATTAATAAGGTCATCACGACTTTGTGAGGCACTGGGTTGAAAAAATCAGAAAACAGCTCACTTTGACTCTAAGTGCCTCCAAACCCCGGCAGAAACTTCCCACAGTTCCCACAAGTGTGAGCTGCATCGTGCTGATAAGAAATAGAAAGTAATTTCTTACATATAATATATGAACTCCTTAAATTGATTTTTAAATCTGCTCTTTCTAAATTGTCTATTTTGTGGCTCATCCTGATAGTCTCATCGCCTAGAAAGCCAACTGTGACAGCTGTTGCATACCAAGCATGCAGTCATTTTCATTAGAAAATATGTTTGTTCATCATCCTCAGACACACAAAACTTTATCAGATGTTGGCTTCCATGGGGAAGATGAGATGTATTGCCATTCAACAATTTTAACACACAGTTTCCAAGGATGATGTTGCTAAAACTTTTATATGTCTGTCCCAAATAAACTATTACAATAAAACATTTTCATATATGAAGGTAATATATGTAGAAAATATGTTGAAATAGAGGCTAGAGAGAAGGCTCAGAAGTTAAGAGCCATCTTTCTGCTCTTGCTGGGGACCCTAGTGGAGGTCCAAGCACCCACACCAGGCATCGCACAACCATCTGTAATTCAAACTCCACATAATCTTATGTCCTCTTCTGGCTCTGCGGGCCCCTGCATGCATATGGGTGTACTCACACACAGGTACACGCATGCATATAATTAAAAATAAAATATTTTTAAAGTTATGAAAATGAAAAGCAAGCCAATAATTAAAAAATAAGGTTACTACATAATAAAACGTGTAAAACATTGACTTGTTAAATGTTAAATTGTCATTATATTCATAAGTATGACAAAGATAATGATATATGCTTAGGTAAAAGAATCATATAATTTATGGAAACTTGAATGTGAACTATGCCACAACAGGCAAAGATAATGTAGGCAGACATTAAGTGTACAGTGTCAGCTCATGTATTGTGATGCAAATAGTTTATGTGCAAGACCAATATACAATTTATATGCCCACCATACATTACCACTAATTAGTATAATTAGTATTACACAAATAACTTGTTAAAATATGTCAGCCAATCAAAGTTCTCGATGCCCTGAAAATACAAGAATAGACATTCCTCATGTCATTTAAATGACAATGTCAAAAGTGAGAATCCAATGTTAAAACATTATTAAGGAATTTAATTCTTTAACTTAAAAGTATGAAGTGCTCATTGCCACTCTGCTTGTATGTTGCCATGGAATAAATGTTTTTGTTCCTCTAGAATTTCTGTGTTGAAACTGTAACCTCAGTGTGATTGTCTTTCCAGGTGAGGCCTTTGGGTGGTAAATGGGTCCTAAGGGTGAAGTAAATTGGATTAGTGCAGCCAGCTAATCACTAAGTGAGGACAGAGGATGACCATGAGAAGGATTCTCATCAGACATTAAGCATGCTACCATTCTGATAACTGAATTCCAGCCACTAGAATAATGAGATCAAATTTTGTTATTCATAGTCTATCCAATCTGTGGTATTGTTATAGTAACCTGAACTGAATTCATCAAATTGTGTATAAAATAACAGTAACACAATACAGGCAATGAATATAGTCATTCTTTTGAATTTTAAGCTTTATAAAGGATCACACTAAATATGTACTAATTTTAAAAAGAAAATACTCCTAAAACATGTTTTCCTTATACAGAGACCTATAGACTAGTATCTTTCTGTCATAATTATTCTACTCTGGGCAAAAGCAAACACAGCCCCAAGCCTTGCAGTCTCTGCTCTCTGCCACAGCCTTTGAGATGACTAGAAGTAGAAATGGTGACCACATTCTTGATCTTCTGATAAAGTGCAAGCAGAGATGGCACCTATTCAGCTCGGTATTGGGCCTGTGTGTCTGCTCCAGGGCAGTGTAATGGGGTGGAGTTCAAAGATCGGAGCACTATCAGGCACTGTTCCCTTGTCCTAAGATAATAACATGAAAGGGGGACACCAAACCAGTGTCCCAAGTGAGAAGCAAAAAAGGATAAGGAAAATAGGGATCGGAATGAACATTCTGAATGTTCACCAAGCATAGGTCACCAAATCCAGCCATGAATGAAACCAACCACAGTAAACCCAGAATAGGAGTGCTGAACAGTGTTTCAACCGCCTTCTGGATGACACTAAAGGTAGTGTAGAATATTAAGAGTGAAAATTAAACTGACATTTGAACTATAGCATGTAATGGACAGTCATCCAGTGTTCAGTGACTTGCTCACATACTATAGTACTCTATTTTAGTGGGAAGCTAGAGGGTTATAGATTTGCCAAAATACAATGCAATGTTACCTATCACAGTTACAGCTAGGAAAATTCCATTAGGAATGAGAACTGGTAATCAAAATTGTAAGATGACATAGAGTTGGTATTAAAATATAGATTTCTGAGCAGTGACCAGATGTGTTCCAGCATGAACTCTTAAACACTCTAAAAAAAATAGAAGAGTGAGGGGTTCTAGAGATGTCTCAGAGGTTAAGAGCATTTGTTGCTTTTGCAAAGGACCTGGATCCAGTTCCCAACACCCACATGGGTGCTTGCAATTATCTGTAATTCAAGTTCCAGGGGTTCTGATACCCTCTGACCTCCATAATCACTGGGCATGCCCATGGTACACATACATACATGCAGACAAAACACTCATACACAAACTTTTTTTATTAACATTTTTATTGATTCTTTAGGAATTTCACATTATGTACCCCAATCCCATTCATTTTCTAGTCTTTTCACCTCCACCCTCCACCTTTATAGTCTCCTCCCCTTGAAATAAAGCAAAATAAATAAAAATAATTTAAAAAACAAACAAAAATCACTACTTTGCTCTTCCATCTTTCCCACCTCTCCATCACATACTCATTTGTCTCAGTGAACTTGGGAGATGCAGTGTGTCACACAGTACACCGTTTTGTCCACTCAGCTTTGCTTGCAAACACTCACTGCAATGAGTTATGGGTCCGGTTCAAGGCCTCTGGCTTCTGGTACACCATCAATACTGGACCCTCACTGAAACCTCCTGGATCTCCTGCTGTTGCCCCCTGTCATGGAGTTCTTGTAGCCATGGTTCCATGGGACCAGTCTCTTCATATACTTCAGGAAGTCATAGGTAGGGTAGATGTTGGGGTGGGCCAGCTCAAAACCCTGGATCTGGGCCTAGGTCATAGTTGAAATGGTCAATCTGGGCCTCCATTGGTACTGCACCCACCAGGCAAGTGTCAGGACCAGCTCTCCCATGTCCACACCATCAGGACTAGCTCTCCAGAATGCATGGTGAGGGGTGGAGCCATCTCTCCTGTTGTGGTGGCTGGCAAGAG
>CABHPH010132799.1:4003-28460 GCA_902168325.1 Peromyscus nudipes
GGAAGGAAGGAAGGAAGGAAGGAAGGAAGGAAGGAAGGAAGGAAGGACGAACTAGAGGCAAGGAAATGAAGTCACAGTGGACAAAGGCACCCATTTGAGTCAGGCCCCTGGGTCAAAATCAAAAAGATCTCCAGAGAAATCCAGGGTTGAAAACATGAAGAGCCCCTCCCTGCTTCAACAATCAGACCAAGAAAACAATCATTCCCACTTCATCCAGCGTAAATATTCAGTTTACAAATGACTGCTGCTTGGAGTCATGTGATGGGGATGCTTCGTGTTTATTTAAGAACTCGGTTTGAGGGTCTGTCTTCCAGACATGTGGTTCACCGCAATAGACAGCTGTTGATATTCGAAGCCCATGAACATTCTAATATGTTTTAAAATTGCAACACTTTTAAAACCAGATGTTCTACATAAATTGCACACAAAGGGAGAAAAAGAGAAAATGGGAGAAAGAAAGCGGGAAGGAGAGAAGACAGGCGTATCTGTCACTTAGCATAACACTGGAGTTCTTCAAGCTCAGAAAATACAAGACAAATTGAAGTGAGCTCCACCAGAGCCTGTTTGGGATTTTTTTTCCCTCTACAGTAAAGATATAAAGGAAATCATTTTAACAGAAAAAAGAGAGCTTCGTTATAAAGATGATTAAGGGAGTTTCAGCCAGCCAGGGTCCACAGCAGGGACAACTGTGGTTCTGAGGTTCTTGGTACTGGCTGTTCTAGAACACACAGGGTGTGAAGGGATGTTGTGATTTCTCAGTCTTTTTGGGCACTCTGTGACTTACGCTATCTTTTTGGTTGTAAGCCTAGTCCTTAATGGTTGAGCTGTCTCTCCACCCCATGGGTCATGCCATCTTGTAAAAGATCCTATGTCCCTCCCAAGCTTTCCTTTCTGAGGGGAGGGGTTTTGTGTGTTGTTTTAGGTAAATGTCTGATGTCTTTGTACTGTGATCCCATAGCTCAGAATGACTACTTAATGTTGACTGCCTGGGTTCAAATTCCAACTTCATTCTCCAGTGCCAGCATGCACCATGGGTGAGTTTCTGCCTATATTTAAATCCCAAATCCACCACCCAGTGTGCACCATGGGAGAATTATTACTAAGAATCAGAGCCGAAATCCATCACCCAATGTGAACTATGGATGGATGAGTTACTATGACTTAGCAGACAATATGGGTGAGTTATTATATGGGTTCAAATCTTGACTCCACCAATTAGTGAGCACCATAGACAAACTACTTGATTTAGGTTTCCATGGTCCCTGTGGTAGTTTGAATGTAATTGACACCCCATAAACTCATGAAGAGTGGACTATTAGGAGGTGTGGCTTTGTTGGAGTAGGTTGTTGGAGGAATTGTGTCACTATGGGGGCGGGCTTTGAAGTCTCTTTTGCTCAGTGTCACAGTCCTTCCTGTTGCCTTCTGATCAAGATATAGGCAGCACCATGTCTGCCTGCATGGCACCATGCTTCCTGCCACGATCCCCACCATGATGATAAGGAACTGAATCTCTATGATCTCTGAATCTCTGAATCTCAATTAAATGCATTCCTTATAAGAATTGCCATGATCGTGGTGTCTCTTCATATCAACAGAAACCCTAACTAAGACAGCCCCCTATATAAAACGGGGACCTCAGTAATGCCTTTCTAATAAAGGGAGCTAAAGCATCTACCTCTGTGCTTGAGGCACAAGAGTGCATCTCTTTTCGATGCTTTGTATGTAAGCTATTTCTCTCTCCCACCCCCTTGCAAACTCCTTAAGACTAAGTTGCTTTGAAAGAAGTCTTGGCAATGTTGCCTTCTCTCCTGTGATAATTGGATAATTTGGGGTTTCCTGGAGTCAGTCCTGGAAATCACTAGTCTATGCAATTGGAAATGACTGGTTTGGGGAGACGTAGAACAGAGGCATGCTCTAAGGCAATGGCGGCACAGTCGGGCAGACCTGGGCATACGCCCCGTCTCCTCCTCACCTTGCCAGTTGTGCGACCTCCTCACTGACCTTCAGCCTTCAGGCATAGGCTCCCTCCGTACCAATCCTTCTCAGGGGAGCAAGAGATTCAAAGGAACCAGCCTGAGTGTCTAACACAGTAAACACTTCATTAATGTAATTTTATTTCTTCTATCATCTAATGACCTCTGCCATGATGTGGAACTTATCAAACTATATGAACCCTTACCTATATACTTCTTCTGTTAAAAATCCAACCAACTAGTCACTCAGTGCCATGAAAAGACACCAAGAAAAATAAAAGTGATTAAGTCAAAATACCCAAGTCAAATCTTCAGTTATACACCGTAAAGCTCCCCTTTACCTCTTCAACGCTATCCCTTCATTTCATCTCAGCCAGCCCCTGACCCAGCCACACTAGGAATCAGTCATCTCCACCTCCTTATCTTTTGCTCCTGGCACTTCGTGCCATATTTTGGCCCCATGCCCTCTTCACTGTCTGACTCAGCACAATCTGTTTCTGACTGTATTCTATGTCTTAGAGCTCTGTCAATACCTCATAGGTACATACACCCATCCCAGCCCAGAGTCCTCTGTCTTATCTTTCCCTATTTGTCCTGCTTATTTGCTTATAAGCCTCTTGAAGGAAAGAATGGTGTCCTGGTCACCACGTTACCTCAATAGTCAGTACAATGCTGTCCTGAAGAATGGTATAAATATTCAGTACATGCATGCATGAAGGAGTGCATTGATAGAATAAGGAAGGATGGATAGGTGGAAGGATAGATAAGTGGGTGGATGGATGAACAGATATATAGATTAATGGATATACAGCTGGATAGATGGATGGGTGTCTGATAGATGGATGAGGAGGTGATGGATAGACTGACTGACTAGACATGTGGGTGGGATGGATGGATAGCAGATGAGGGGATACATGGATGGATGAATGGATAAGTAGAAGAGTAGAAAGGTGGACAGATGGATGAATAGATAGATGAATATACAGATAGATGGATGAATGGGTGACTGGGTGGATGGATGGGTGGATGAATGGGTGACTGGGTGGATAGGTAGAAAATGGGATGGATGGATGGATGGATGGATGGATGGATGGATGGATGGATGGATAGATATATTGATAAATGCTGGAGGAATAGGTAGGTGGGTAGATAAAGGAGCATATGGGTGGGATGGATGGGAAGGTTGGATGATGGGGGAATGAGTAAATATTTGAACAGATGGATAAATGTATGGATGAATCACCTGGGACTGGAAAAAATGTGTCTATAAATACCGACATATTGACTATGAGATCTGTCATCTAAACGTAGTCCACAGAATCAACAAGATAATGAGTTAACTAAGGGGTCAGACATTTTCTTGTTAGTTACTGGACCTTATCTTCAGCAAGTTCTCTTCCCTTCAGCACAGCCCATTTCTCCAGGCTTGCTCCTCACACCAGCTAACTTTTCCTTCAAGCTTCAGACATGCCAGCACTGTCTCTGCAATCCCCCCCCTGCCAAAACCTCCAGGATCTCTCTCTCTCTCTCTCTCTCTCTCTCTCTCTCTCTCTCTCTCTCTCAATCACACTCGGCTCCCACCCTCACCTGTCTGATTCCTACTCTTCTCTTTGGGCCGAGCTTCACTCTGGCT
Source organism: Peromyscus nudipes (assembly GCA_902168325.1). NCBI lineage: Eukaryota > Metazoa > Chordata > Mammalia > Rodentia > Cricetidae > Peromyscus > Peromyscus nudipes. Next base: position 7,610 of record CABHPH010132799.1, read on the forward strand.
CCTTGATCTTCCCCTTGACTCCACCTCTGTGAACTGGCTTGGCCTTCTCTGTTATTTCTGCTCACAGCCCCTTCTCATGTTCAGCATGGTGTTTACCGAAATTCTAATTATGTAGGAATTGGTGTGATTAGTGCTTTCATGTCTGCTTCTCCAACCACAGTCTAAACTGGAGGGACTCAGGCTTGCCTGACGTAACAGCCGGGCATTATCAGGACCTGGCCTACAGTGTGTACTTAAGAAATAATGCTTGCTATTGAGATTAATGTGCTGGGGATAAGATCCATGAATCCTATAATACTGTCCAGAAAATTCAGGATTGCTATTCAGTTAGTATAAACTAGTATCAGTTACCAATAGCAGTACCAGTTTTAATAGCATGAGAAAGTCTAACCAATCACACCTGAGAACTCATATTAAGGTTTTTAACAGGGTCTACCACAGAGCCTTACCCCCTAAAGTGCAGTAAAATTCCATTCTTCTGGAGTCTGCCAAGGTTTTGGCAAACCCACAAGAGCTTTGCCCATAGTCCCTGGCAATGGGCATGGGCCTCTGTTTTCCATCTGTGCCTTCCCTGGATGCTGTCCCTGACACAAGTATCTTTCACAGCTGTATGCTACACACAAAGAATATTCTGGGTTACTTGAAGTCATTGATGAATCATGCTTATGGAATGAGTGGGTCACCAAAGACATACGTGGACCAGAACAACATGCATAAAATTTTCCCTTCTTGGAGGAAAAAGAAATGTCTGAGAGAGAAATAGATCTCAGGGGTCCATATGGGGGATGTCTGTCAGTCTTGGCCATCGTTAGGGTGCCAGGCAGAGAATGAAGGGGATGGCCAGCTCTCTATTTCTGAAGTGAGAGTGTACAACTCCATCCCTAACTTGACTCCCTGCCCCTATCACAATGAGGCAGCAGGCACCGTTCACGATGGGCCAGGCATAGGGCTGAATGCGGGCCAGGCATCCTCTATACACTGTTTATTTAAATCCTCAGGACCACCCAGCGAAGGCTTGTACTGTTCTTGTTCTTTCTCATGGAGAATCAAACACAGAGCCTTCTACTTTTAATAAATAAGACGTGGGTGGAGTATGATGGCTCATGCTTGCAATTCCAGTATTTGGAAAGATGGTCAATTTAGAACCAGACCAGGCTTCACAGAAAGACCAAGAGACAGAGACTCGGGCTGGGGCAAGGTGAGAAGGAGAAGGAGAAGGAAATAGGAAAAGAAGGAACTAAGAAAGGAAGGAAGAAGGAGAAAAGGAAGGAAAGAGGGAAGAAGGAAGGAAGGGAAGGAGGGAAGCATGATGAAATTAAAAGTCTTGCCAAGGGTTCTAGAGCTAGCAAGTTGCAGGAGTGTAGCTAGAGTTTTCCTACTGGGCCCACAGTCAGGACAAATCTCTCTCACCCGCCAGTCCCACAGCCGCTCAGTCCCAACCAAGTAAACACAGAGACTTATATTGTTTACAAACTGTATGGCCGTGGCAGGCTTCTTGCTAACTGTCCTTATATCTTAAATTAATCCATTTCTATAAATCTATACCTTGCCACATGGCTTGTGGCTTACCAGCATCTTCACATGCTGTTTGTCATGGTGGCGGCTGGCAGTGTCTCCTCAGCCTTCCACTTCCCAGAATTCTCTCCTCCTTGTCCCGCCTATACTTCTTCCTGCCTGACCACTGGCCAATCAGTGCTTTATTTATTGACCAATAAGCAACATGTTTGACATGCAGACCATCCCACAGCACAGGAGTGCTAGTGTTAATTTCTGCACAGTACCAAACTGGGTGAACTTTCTGTGTCTGCTGTTGCCTTGACAAATTCCAAGAGCCTTTAAATTTCAAAGGAAAGGAAAAGCCTTCTGAGAACTCAGCGAAGTCAGTTATGAACGAATCAAGACATTGCTTGGTCAATGCATGTATCTGACTGGAGAAGACTGTGTGTATATTCCCGGAAAGGTGGGGAAAGGAGTATCTGATGCAACTATGGAGTAGGCGTCTTGGCAACATAGAGCCTCTGACCCATTCTCAGAAGCCTCCTAGTTTGAGAAGAAATGTCTGTTGGAAGGGATTGTTGGGAGGGGTCACCAACAGGATCCCTTGAGGAGTCCTACAGTCAGTCACCTTACTCTCCTAACACAGACACTGTAACTGCCCATGCCCGTGACACCGGCTCCTCAGTAAGACATTACAGCTCATGCATGGTGTTACGTCATCTCTGTGTTCCGCAGCCTCTGACTTAAGTGACTTAAACCAGGCATCATTTAGATACAGGGATTGGTGGAGTAAGAGCTAATTCAAGAGGTTCACTCATGCTACTCCTGTCTCTAAAACAAAAACCAGCACCGCATTGGTTCTCTGGAGGCGCAATCACCATCTATTACATGTGTTTTTCTAGCCCCCACATTAGTATCACTACCTCCTGGGAACATTCTGGACCCTTCTCCTTTGAAATCCACTTTCATGTATCCCTATTCCTCTCAACATTTGGTTTCACACCATTTACCATTATTATTTGTTAACTTATTATTAACCATTAATAATAACTTAACCATTGTTAATTGTAAGTGCATGGCTACTTTATACGTTTCTCTCTATATATTTTTTTCTATACATACATAACATAAGCTTTATCATGTCAGAGATGATACCTGCTTTTCACTGTCTTAGCACAATATTTATTGGGTATACATGGCTGTGGTAAGGACACAGAATGCCCAGCCCGCAAGTGTGCAATGGAATTAGTGGTTTTGATGAGGATAAGTCAAAAGAAGGACATCAAGGCTGGACTTTGAAGCATAGCTAGCCTTGTGTTCTGCAGATAGCTATGTCCAATAAGCAATCTAAGCACCCTGATATAGAAACCCAGTGATTAATAACTAATAGTCCCACTCAACTAAGCCAGTTATAAAAAAAAAAGGAGGGGGAGGCTGCAATAGCTCCTATGTGGCTAGCACAAGACACCTCAGGCCAGGAGAACAGACATTTCTGTGTATTTTTTCTTCATCTGGAACAAGATAACTTTGTCACAAGTGGAAAGAGAGTCATGTATATGTTTTAAAATACATATACTAGGGCCAGGAGCATGGCTCAACACAAGCAGGTAGACTAAAGTTCCAATTCTCAGAACCCATATAAATGTCTTGTGGGTGTAGCAGCCTCAAAGTCAGAGATGGGTTCCCTAGGCAAGCTGAGACTATCCATATCTGCTAGCTCTAGGTTTGATTGAGAGACTCTATAGCAAAAGAATAATCTGGAAGAGTGATTGAGGAAGATTCTTAACATCAACTTCAGGCCTCCACATGCATAGACATTCACACACATGTGTGCATACACAGATGCATGTACACCACACACATATGAAAAGGAGAAAAGCATTATATATAAAATAACCAACATGCTCCTGTCTGAATCTCCCAGTAAAAGTGAAGAGACACTGTCTGTTCAGCTGGAGAACTGGAGTTTCCAAATTCTTGCATGACCGAAAATATCTGTCTGCTACATTTCTAATTGAGTGGTCATGTAGCTGGTTGCAAATTTCAGGTGTCCCATTTTCTTTCCCTTGGGGTGTTTTCTATGTGGCCACGGTCTCCTAGCATTGAATCACTCCTGACACGAAGTCTAGAACCAGTCTGATACTGGTTTTTCTCTTTACAGATAACTGAGTAGAACTGTCATGAGATTCACACTTTTCCTGACAATGGAGAACCATGCAAGTGCGCATCTGAATATCAAATAATTTCTATCAGATTCTCCCAGGGTGCCTCAAGTACTCAAGTCATAGCTTTACCTCCGCCCCATTTTTTTCCCTTAACTTATTGTTTTAGATCTAACAACTGCCTTATATGTATCTCTTTTGCTTTATCCTGAATCCCCTTTTATCACTTTAAGACTGTCAGTAACCCTATTACTTTAATTTAGGAAAACAGACTTGAAGTGTGTCATACACATAACTCTATAATTAATATATGTCTTTTCTTTTGCTTTAATCTTTTTTATCCTTTTCAGTTTTGCTGTGTCTTTTTTATACACACACACACACACACACACACACACACACACACACACACACGTACATGCGCCAAACTGATGTTTTAACTTTATTTCATGGCTTCCACTTTACTCTGAATACTTTTTAACTCCTGTGTTTAGCTGTACAATTTTAGTCACCTCTCTCAAATATAACATCATAACTTAATTAGCCTTATTTGCCTTCCATTGTTACAACACCTACTCAAAAGTACTGATTTCTTGGGTTGGAGAAATTGCTCAGCATTTGAGAGTACATATTGTTCTTTCAGATGACCTGAGTTCCAGCCACAGACTTCTTACTCCACAGAGGTCGTTCTTTGGTTCATTTCTTGAGAAAAGAGTTGGCTGAACGTGTGCCAGCTTCCCCGACAGAATATTCTCATTGACTTGTGGCTGTATAAGAACATTCTAGAATGAAAGACCATGGTCCTAACTTATTTTCCAGGCAAGAGAGAATGTGTTGAATTTGGGTAGAAGTCATATTCTCAATGCCAGAGTCAAGCTTGTTGCTACTAGACACCTCACAGGAACCATCATGACCAGTAGTGTTGACATCACCAGGGAGTGACTGGAAACAGACTCTCAAGCCTCCCCAGACCCACTGCAAACACATCTACATTTTAACCAGATCACTAGGTGATTCCTAGCACTCATTAAAGTTCTAAAGTCTTGTCATAGGAGATCACCCCTGCAAAGCTGTTTACAGCCTTAGAGAACATCTACTCCCATCCGGATGTCTTAAACACTGGATTTTATTTATCTTCTGTGATGGATGTCTTAGGACAGCGGCTCTCGGCTTGAGAGAGAATGCCCAGGACTCTATTTGAAGCTCCCGAGTTTGCTGATATTTTTCAAAGCGCAAATCCTTGTCAGCTGAGATCTACTGCCTATTTGAAGAGGAGAATGGCCGCCTGAGTGAACATACTGATCAATAATTCAAATTAAGAAATCCCATTTTTAACACTCAGGCCATACCAAAATGATGGCAGAGCCCAGGTTGTAATTATTACAAACTTCAGCTATTAGACTTTCCACTCTGACTCTTGTAGCCAGGGCAAGAGAAAGATGAGAAAAGCACACTGGCTCTCTTAAGACACCGTGCTGCCTAGAGACATGACCAATGGTTTGTATTATCTCTGCAGGAATCGCTCATTGTGGGCTGTAGCTGTTTTGAAGGAGTGCACACTGGGATCTGTTATAATGAAGATGGAGATACCAGATTGAGAGTAGAATATGAAGCCCACAAGCACAACAAATTGTTTCCTGAAGACCCAAATACATCTAGCATCCTAAATGTGATTTTGAGGTGCTCCACTCTCTTGGACTGTGATTTGTTTTCTGAAAGGAGAGTTAGAGAGAACATGGTCTTCCCGGGCACCAGGAGAAATGGGAGTTACATAGAAAGAAGTGTATCCTCATACTACACGGCAGAAATAAACGAGCGCTTGACTCAGAGCATCTCAGTTCCAGGATGTCTTTATATCCATAATGAATGACCAGCTGCTACCCAAAGATGTTCTCACTGGAAGCTAAAGGATGTCTTCAGAGACATTCACCAATTTTTCTGTATCATGGCTGTGTGACAAAGCCGAAATATTTTGTAAATAAAACAGCCTTGGGGCATAAATCTGTGGTTTGGTGTTTGCAGCACAAAATATAAATGTCAGCTTCTGTGCCTTCTTCACCAGAAATGGAGAAATGCTGCATGAAAGCAGAATGCCCTCAAAGCATCTTGAAGTTCAGTGCTTCACCATTTCAATCCAACTTTCCTTTCTCAGTTTATACCCATTGAGGAACTCAATGATAGAATTCTAGTCCACCCCCTTTGTGGTCTCACTTTCCAAAAAACAGAGCATTCAAGGGTCAAGACAATGAATCCTTTTGGTGGATTTGGGGGAAAATAGAGATAACATGCTACTTTATACTCTCAGAGAAGATGGCTCACTCTCCCCAAATCACTTGTCTCACTTGTGAAAATCAGGAAATTTGACTAGAGATTCAATATTCTTAGCTACCAGTTACTAGAATCTATGTCTCAGACAGTCAGACTAGTCATGTTGAGCAATAGACACTGTCCTAAGATTTATCCCAGGGAAGAAAAGAATACAAAGGGCTGAAAGGTAAAACATTTACCTTATAAACACAACAATCTTTAATTTAATCCTCAGAAACCATGTAAAAATTCCAAGGTGTGATGCTGCTTGCTTTTTATTCTGAGAACTAGGCAAGCAGAGACAAAAACAAAATCCCCGACTCTCACTGATCAGCCAATCTAACTTAATTTATGAGCTCCATGCCAATAAGAGACCCTGCCTCAAAAGAGGTATATAGTGTTCCTGAGGATAACACAACGGTTGACCTCTGGCTTAGACATGCATACACATGTACATGCACATGCATAAACATGCACAAACTCAAGCACCCATGTGCAACAAAAACAGAATATACAGACAGTAATAAGGTGCAGAAAGAGAGAATGTTGTTGGGGGAGAATGTCCAGGGTGCCATTAGGTCCTCTGTGGAGGCAGTATGCTGCCTCTGTGGGGAGATCAGGCAGTGTTTGGTGGAAAGCACCATTATCAACACCCTGTCATGACAGTAGAAAGATCCAGTACATATGCTAGCCATGTGTCTGCTGTACATTCAGGAGGAATGCTTTCATCCCCAAGTAACACAAGACACAATTCCACAGCTTCAAGCAAATGAGCATCTAATGTCCTCCCATGTTAGTCTAATTTGGTCATTTTCAAAGTGATGATACTCTCTCCTCCAGTCCCAAGGGACATTTTGCAATGTCTGAGCATCGTTCTGGATATCGTAACTGTGAGTGAGACACGTATATTCAATTGTTGCTAAATGCTACTTGCTCCTGGTGGGTCAAAGACAGGAGCCCTGTTAAACATGCTGCCATAAAGAACACAGCTTACCACAATGAAGAGTGACCTAGCCCCAGATGTCATCACGCCAAGGATGAAAATTCTGAGTCAAGAACCAGTGCTTTTCAGGCCTGTGTTCCTGTATTTCTCTTGGCTTTTGCCTCATGGCCTCAGACTGCTTGATCTCATTTCATTCACCACAAAGAGATCATCTCTGGAAATAAAGACACTACATCTCATCTTAACCTTCTCTATCAATCTTTAAAAGAAATGCCTTCCCAATGTCTCTAGCAGTTGCTGCCTCTATGGAACTAACTAACATGAACAGTGGCTGCTATCCAGGATCTGGGCCTGACAGTGTCTTGCATTAAAACTGGTCTAAGTACTTCCCTAAACAAACTCAGGGTCTGTTAGCAAGAACTAAGAGCACCAGTAGCCCACAGTTAGTGCACACCCAATTGTTTCTCGTGTTGTTAAGGTCATATCCTAGGTACTGGTAGCACTAACAGTCTACCTGGGCACTGTTACTTGGTAAGTCAATTCACAGTAAAAAGCAGAGAGAAGAGAATTATGCAACATGGCCACATTAGGAAAAGGGACAAAAAGGTGCAGTGATATCACCTCCCAAGTCCATTTTCAGTGTCCTAAGATGATTTGTATAAATAGAAGCCAGGCTAAGAAGGCCTGGTTGAGATGTGGTTAAGGCTTCAGTCTCTTCTTCATGGTGGTTGTCAAGGTGTGGCAGCTGTGTGAAATCTCGCTTCATCAGACAAGTTCTTCCTCTGATACCAAGTTCCCAGCACAGGACTCCTGGTGGAATTCCCATTCTTCTAGTCCATTGTTTCAATAATCTGATAGCTAAAGGTAAGGGCTGGGGTACAAATGTATCTTCAGAATCTCTCCACTCCTGCTAGGACGGCTACCACAAAGGCCGGCGTTAAACTGATGTTCTTCACGGAGGCAGGTGGTTGCTCTTCCCATCAGACCTGAAGAGTCCAGCAAAGTGCAGACTGCATCCTCTTTAATGGTGCTAAACCAAGAAGCCTCCTCTGTCTGCCAGCACCTCGATGTAAAGGGCTAGCATATCTCCCCAAAGCAAATTTTAAAGCCTCTTTTCCCATTGATAAATCATCTGGGCAGAGACGGATTGAATTATTTATCTGGATTCTGAAAATCAGTATGGGCTAGTCTCAATGAGGCTGTGGTCCAATTCTAGAAGACGTATTTGTCAAGAGATAAATAACGATATTACTTCCAGCTTCCTTTTATTGCTCTCTGATTCATTCATTCAACAAATACGTAATGGATTCTGCTTAGAAGGACTAGACTTAAAACACAGTCAACCTTCTAGACTAGAAGCATTTTGAGGGTAGAAAGCATGTTGCCCTCGGTCACTATGATATTCCCAGAGAAGGTATTCTTCTCCAATATTGTGTTAAGGAAATAAAAGTGGTAGCAGGGCTACTATTGAATGGAAAGCAAGCCTTCCCCACCATTGCTGCTGGACACATTGACACAGCCTTGGAGAAGTTACTATTTAATTGGGATGTTTTCTTAGTGGCTAATCAAGAAATGTTAAAGAGTGTATAGAGTGTTGAATTTAGGATAGTCCCAATCCCTTTATAAGGCTAATTTATCATGGCCACTTGTATCTTCAGTGGGAGATATCTTACTGCTGAGCTAAAAGCTTTAATGAACGTAAACTTCACAATAGCTACAGGAAATTAAGCAGTGTCATTTCAGCAGACTCTGTCCCATTCATCAAGTTAATACTAGGGTTCTGTGGACAGGGTGTTCTAGGCTTGGTGAGTCTTTTGAAGCACATGGCGAAGCAGCAAAAATAACTCTGATAATTTATATAATTGGCCCTACATGAAACATTTGCTCCAAGTTTCCCACAAGACATCTAACAAGTTGTCATTTTTTTTGTTCCTGATTTCAAACCCAAGCCAGCCTCACCAGAGGATTATCTATAAATAGGATTCTGCAGCTTCTTCAAGAGGTGATTCGGAGTATATTCAAAGTACTTTTCAGTGATAATAAGAGGAAAGGGAAGAAAGGAGAAAGGGAAGGGAAGGAGGGGGAGGGAGGGAGGAGAAAAGGGAGATGGAGAGAGAGAGAGAATGTGTTGGTTCATTGATGCTAAGGCTACATAACTTCCTCTCATTGGTGTGAGAAATTTGAAATGTCTTGACCAAGACATTTCAACTCGAAGAACTCAGCTTCACCATCTCAGTTCTTGACCTTTTAGTCCAAAAGAGTGGATTGAAGGTCTTGGGCGCTCACTTCAGCTCTACCTTGTCTGATTTCAGATGAAGGTTCTGACAAAGTCCTCAGCTGAATAGTACAGCTTCCGTCCTTACCACCCTTCCATCTGCCATGAAGAAGCATGCATGGAAAAGACTGGTCTGTCACTCTAACCCAGGGACTCCCTGTGTGTCACCAAACAACAAATAGAGAGGAGAAGAGTGGAATGAAAGAACAAGATGGCTCCAGATCAAAAGCCACAGATTGGGGATACATGGCTTACATTTGAGTCTCCATGTTCTCTTCCTGTGGGGGCTTCCAATGTTTCCTCTCTCACAGAAGAGTCCCTCATCTGAACCCTCCCTACACTGGGATTCAGATGTTTGAGAGACCAAATCATACAATAAACCAAGAATGATTAACTCTCCGCGGAATAAGCACTTTAATATTTTCTAAGCTGCAAGCTCTAGCAATGATTTACTCCAGAGTTTATCACATTAAGCTTTTTGTAGCTGAATAAAACATTGGTTATGTTTATGCCAATAACGGGTTTCTACTGGGTGAAGAAAGCCATGAAATCTGGTTTGGAGGTGAGCTCTTCCAGGGGTGGTTTGGAAAGAAGATGGAGGTAATGCACACACCAATGCCATACAGAAGACTGAGTCCTTCACTTACCAAAAACCTTGATTTCTCTCAGCTGCCTCAAGTAGTAGCACTTTCTGCATGGCTGTGTGTGTGTGTGTGTGTGTGTTGGCAGCATTTCTTCCAGATGTGTCTTCTAATTCTCCCACACAACCATTCTGCCTTGCTTGAGTTTTTCTTAGACGCTTAGAAGAGGTGTAGTTCACTTCCCTGTTGTCCAATGATGACACAAATGGCTTGCCACAAGATCTTCCTGGCCTTCTTTCAGGACAGTAGGAACAGAGGAAGGATCTGTGCTGCAGAGGTTAAGGTAAAGAAGCAGTAGAAAGAACCCCATTTGCAAACAGGCTTCAAGTGAGGCTTCCAAACCTTGACCTAGGTGGGACTTCCGTCTTTCGATAGGTTGTCTGTTGCATCCCTTTCATGGCCATTGCCCTAGATGGAAAAAGGAATGGTGTGTGTGTGTGTGTGTGTGTGTGTGTGTGTGTGTGTGTGTGTGTGTGTGCGCGTGCGCGCGCATGCATGGAAGACAAAGAAAACCCTCTGTTGCTCCTCAAGCACTGTCCACCTTTCTTTCTGAGACAGGTTCTCATCAGTCTCTGGGCTCAACAGTTCAGTTGGACTGACTGGTCAGCAAACCCCAGCGATCCACCTGTCTGGGCATTTGTAGCACTGGGATTACAAAGGTGTGCAATCAAGCTCATTTTTGTCATGGATTCTGGGGTTAGAACTCAGGTTCCCATTCAACAAGGACTTTATAGCGCATCTGCTCAGCCCTGATGACTGATTTTGAGTCCAGAGCAGCACTCAGATTTCACCAGAAGGTGTGCACTTCCACTTGATGAAAGGCACAGGCTTTCATTGTGGGTGCTTCTTCTGACTGTGGTCAGACACAGGAAGAGATTTCTCCTTATTTTAGTGAAGACATGGAAACAAAAGAAGAGGACATGATCTTGGTCCATATGCAGAGTTGGGTCCAAACACACTGTCTCCATTGCAAATGCCACATAATCCTAAGCTTAACCCTTCATGGCAATTTAGCTCTTTTCAGATGTGGTTTAATTCACCCAACACATGACACCGCAGGACCCATTGCAAAACACATGACCCATTGCAAAGTGGTCAGAGGCATCTGTCTGTTTCTGTGAGAACTGATCCAAGTTCAGGTAACAAGTCATGCCCACATGAGAATACCTGCCTTGTGTTGAGCACATGGTGCAAGTCACAGCATTCTGAGAATGTGCACATTTTCTAGAAACCCTAGGGCAACCAAAAGTATACCAATTTTACAATCAAGGGGGACAGTCTCATTCTAAATGATTTCTCTGATTTCTAAGACCAGTGTTAAAGGCTGGTTAACTCTTTGAGGTATGGGCTGGACTATTCACTTTAGGGTATGCAGCAGTATGGGGTGAATCAAAGACCCATAACTCATGGAGATGAGCTGTTAGTTTTATGTTTTACTATAATTTTGTATAAAACTGACATCTTGTTGAAGTGACCAAGCAAATTTTGAAAACCCATAAATTAAATAATCCTTTAATCAAGTTTTGAGTTTGAATTCTGTTGAAACCATAGCATTAGATCCAGAACTTTTTGTTAAAACAATTTTAACACTTTTTTCTTTGATAGAGAATTGATTTCAAGTTCTATTGAAATATTAAGCAATCACCATTGCACTAGATTAAAAACTTTTATTTTTCAAATTTAAGGCCAAATTTTTGCTAACTTATATAAGTCTCTCCCTATTGAGATATAAATGTTTAAAGATAGAGTTGGGGAAATGGCCCAGTTAGTAAAGTGTTTGTCATATTTGAAGACCTGAGTTCAAATCCCAAGCATGTTCAAATCCATGCCAAAAGCCAGGCATAGCTGTGTCTGAATCCCAGTACTAGGGTGCAAGAGGATCCCTAGATCTCTGTGGTCAGCCAGTCTAGACAAAATAATGAGCTCCAGCTACAGTGAGAGACCCTGCCTCAAAGTGGAGAGTATTTGAAGAAGACATCTGTCTTATAATGATTTCCTTGAGAGTGAAACATTCCATCCTGCCAGGAAACTCCTGAAGTAGGAAGGTGAACAACTCAAAACAGCTTCAGGAAGTCCCTAAAACTGTCCAGATATATTAGGCTCCTCTTCCCAAGAGTTAACAAACCAAGCTACTGAGAGTCACCCTCAGACAAGCCAACTTGCAAAGAAGACTCTGAGACTAGCCCAGCTGCCTAGAAGAGGTTTAGACCAGAGTCACTTGGGAGACATATTCTCCAACCTGTAGATGGTGCAGTATGCTCCATGTTACTAGCTTTTGTAAGATGTCTTCCATGCTGGGGTGGTTTTGACGATGCAGCTGTCCGTGAGTCATTTCTGATCTTATAAGAAACCTCTCCGCCGGGCGTTGGTGGCGCACGCCTTTAATCCCAGCACTCGGGAGGCAGAGTCAGGCGGATCTCTGTGAGTTCGAGGCCAGCCTGGGCTACCAAGTGAGCTCCAGGAAAGGCGCAAAGCTACACAGAGAAACCCTGTCTTGAAAAACCAAAAAAAAAAAAAAAAAAAAGAAAAGAAACCTCTCATCTATATTCCTATAAGTAACAACAGCCATAACAACAAGAAATTCATTAGTTCACCAAGTTGGACCTTAGTGGTATCTGTACTTTGGTCTGTTGTGTACTCTCTGTCTGGGGTGAGTAGTCATATGTTGCACCTCACCAGGAAAATTCTTTTCACACAACGCCTCTGACATTGACCTCTGGCCTCTACAAAAACATGGGCATGCACACGTGAACATAGTCAAATGGACACATATGTCCATCCTCCCAACACACACACAAATAAATACTTAAAGAAAAATCTCAAAGGCTGGAATGATCATTTCCATCAAAATCCAAGAAATCACCCAGTCTGATTCTGCTGGGATAATTTTAATAATATATCTTCTAAAGTTCCAAGCATGAATTATTTGCAGTAAGAGTTTGATGGTAATAGCATGCATCATGCATTAGTGCTCAACACTGAATAATGCAGGGCTTGTGTAGTATGGGTCGATAGCATCTGGATTTCTCCAAATCATTTTCCCTTTTCTCTTTTACCAAGGTCCTTCGGTAAGATGGGTCCCAGGGTCCCACTGAGATAGTGGGCCCCTCTGTTACCTTGTGATTAAAAGCACAGCAATGTCTCTTCATCCTAGAATGATGGCCCTGTGTCCATGATACCTCCTAGAGCTCCAGACAGCAGTTCTTAATTAATTGATGAAGTTGGCTTTCCCAGCACATTGGTAAAACATAGGCTCTAAAGGCTGCATGAGCAGGAAAAGACAAAGTGGAAGAGAAGCCATTGAGTAATGCAATTTCTGCCCAAACAGAAGCAAATCAAAACTGAAATGTGACAGGGTAGTAGGGCTAGAGAGTGTTTCTTGTGGGTTACTTCTATACCACCCCTCAACTCCCCAATTATCAGATCCATCCTGCTCCTGACCTTTCCAACTCTTTCTCCCTTCCCTGGGCAGCTTTGTGCCTTCTTACTCTCCAGCTGCACAAATGAACATCTCTCCCAGATTCTTCCCAGATCTTCCAAACACTAAATGCCCAGTGCCTACCAAAATGCCTGATACATAGTGAGCATTTAGAAAATATTTGTGCATGACCGAAGTGTGTGTGTTTGGGGTTAAATGGAAGTACTGCAGTGACAATATGCATGTCCCCATTTCTGCATATCAGTTTCCAGAAAGAAAATATGATTTAATTGGATTGATTAGGCACTGTTGTCTTCACTGGTCAGAACTCTCAGGAGACCCACAAGCCACTTGGACACTTTCAACTTGGTTTCCTTTGGACAAGAAAACCAGCTATCATTTCATTATCTGAGTGATATAGAACATCAGACATGAACCTCTGTGTAAGCACCAACCTTGGGTGATGCTTTTTGAGCCCAGCAAGCATCCAGGTGTCTTCAGATCACCAATGGACATGTACACATCATTCCTCTTGTGCTGGGAACTGTGCTAAGTGATGATACTAAATAGACAGCGTGAGTGATTGGAAAATGTCTCCTAGGCAAGAGCAAAAGTTTGCTAAGGGATGTGTGAGAGAGTTTGGGGAGTGATGAATATGCCCACAGTTTTGATTATCGTCCATGTTTCTTTGGTAATGACAAATATAAAAACTTACCAAGACTGTATCCTTTTTTTTTCTTTTTTTGGTTTTTCAAGACAGGGTTTCTCTGTGTAGCTTTGTGCCTTTCCTGGAACTCGCTTTGGAGACCAGGCTGGCCTCGAACTCACAGAGATCCGCCTGGCTCTGTCTCCCAAGTGCTGGGATTAAAGACGTGCACCACCATCGCCCGGCTTGACTGTATCCTTTTTAAAATAGATGTTTTAACTACTTTTCAAATTATTTTTTATGAGGCTGGAGAGATGGCTAAGCAGTTATGAACCCACCCCACCTGACCCCTGTTCTTCCAGAAGACTGTGTTCAGTTCCTAGCACTCATGTTGGTTAGGCAGCTCACAACCATCTATAACTCCAGCTCCAGGGGAGCTGATGCTCTTTTCTGTACTCCAAGGGTGATCACTTACATATATGTACACACACACACACACACACACACACACACACACACACACTTAAAACTTTAAATTAATTACATTTTTAGGTTAGCATATAAAGTAATGGATTTCATTATGGCATCTTCATACATATGAGTTACTATACTCTATTCTCAGTAATTCCCTTCTCTCCTTGCCTTCCCTGTACCCTCTGTTCCCTTTGATGGGGTACTTTTAAATACATGCAGTTGGTTGTATGTTGATCATATCTCAGAAAAGCTGTTAAAACATAAAAGGGTATAAAAACATACCCTCCAAAATGGTGAGGCCATTGCATCCAAGGCTTGGGCATTGATCAGAATTTACAGCTAGGATTGACATGTTTGTACCTTTGTACCTTTCCCATTCTTCTACATGTGGTATAAGAGAAAACTTGATCTGAAACCATTATGAGAAGGAGAGGACAAAAATCAAAGAGATACTCTTTAGAAACAATGTGAAACACTCTCTGTGTGACTCAAAAGTCAATGAATGACAACCCCAAGGGATAAGGAAGAAATGGTATCATGGGAAAATATATGGAAGACATAGTCTTGAGTTGACAACGGGATCAGCAATTCATATTGACTGAAAAAAAAACCATTTTAGTATGAATTATCTGCTAAAAGAAAGCAGGTTACTTTGCATTCCTGAGCAGATTCTCAATCTCTAGATTGAGTATCAAAGCTGTTTCTGGATATTTGTGCATTAACAGGAACACATGGGTAGGATTTGTAAAGGAGGCAGCCTAGAGTGGTAAAGACTTTACCTACTGTCACCCTAGGACAGAGAAAGTCCTGGGCTGGCTAAGAGTGCCTACTGTGACTTTTAATTCCTGAGAAATGGCATAGGCTCCGTGCATCCTGTAAACCCTCTCTCCTCACTGTCCAGGACATGGCAGGATTGCACTTCTTCAGCCAATGGGAGATGGAAGTGAAAGCTCATGCTTTCTGAGTGGATGCATTGATGAGGGACTTTTGTGCCGCTGTGACTAGAAAGGATTGTTTTGGCTCACGGTTTGAGGAAGTTCGGTGAATTGTCGCTGGACATGGTCTTGGGCAGAACAGCATAGTATTCGGGGCTGGTGACAGAAGAGGTTCTTAACGCATGATGGACAGGAAGCGAAGAGAGAGGCAGGCAGGGAGGCACTAGGGATAGGTGAACCCCAAAGACCCACGCTAGGTGACTTACTTAGTGAAGCTAGGCCCCTACATCAAAAACTTTCTAGACTAGCTCCCCAAAATTCCATCATCCAAGAATATGAGTCCTTGGGGGACACTTCATATTTGAATCATCTAGCCATAACAAAGCACAGTCAACACTGAGCGTCCATCAGCTAAGTGACCTTGTGAAGAAAAGATAGGCCAGGGCTTTCTTCTCACCACACTACAGGGAATGTGAAGTGTGACCCCCAAAGTGAAACCCCCTCAATCCTTTGAAGCTACTGAGATTAAGTGCTTTTATGTTACTTTAGCAAAATAAGCCTCATCCTGAGGGATATAGAGAGTGATTTACTTCTCCACATTGCCAACAAAGAAGTCCCAAGAATTAAGCACTCCATACAGCCATATGACTGTGAGACAAATTCTACTGAGGTCAATTAAAACAGACAAATAAATAGGAAACAGGGTATTTATTCAATGTGGCCACATTGGGAAGAGGGACAGAGATCCATTGACCCCTGCAGTTCATCTTCCCTGTACTGTGAGATCCAAGTTTAAATAGAGGGTCGGGGATATGAACATATCTATACAGTCCCAGTTAAGGTGTGGTCTTGGCAACAACTGAGTCATTATTATCTGGGCTTCGGTCTCATCCTGTAAGGTGGTCTGACAAGTTATTAGAAGTGTGTGAAATCTCTTTCTGGAGACAAGTTTCCCCTCAGGCTAGTGTCAGACTTTAGTATTTTCTTTCTGCCATCATGAGATTCCTGACAGTAGGGGAGACATCCCAGTTTTCAAGGTCAATTGGTCCAACAGTCTAAGAGACTGGGAGATACAAGTATTTCTTCAGAATGTATTCATTTTTTGCCAGATTGGTTATAAAATGATGCAATTTGCAGAAAAATGGATGCAACTGAGGATGGTCTAGTAAGTGAAAGAGGTTGGAGTTTTGATCTTCTTCAGCCGCTGTTATTCTGGCACTGGAAAACACAGCTTGGGAAATGCTCATCTCCCCCATATCACTGTGTGTGCTGCCGCTGATTAACTACTTCTCTAAGATGTGCTGGGGAGAATGCAAGACCTTAGGCCTTAAAGGCTTGTTAGCTCCCCTCTAAGCAGATGCCTTGGGAGAAGACAGTGATGCCCTACCCAGACAATGCCTCTTAAGTTGTAGATACACCCAGAGGACATCTCACCAACAGAAGCTGTTGAGCTTTGCATTCTCAGCCAGAGTGAGGAAAAGACAGCTTCTCAGCTGCCTAGGTAACTGGTAAATTAAATCAATGATGATATCCCCTATGCCCTACACAAGTTCAGAAGGACTGAGCTGGGTCCTCAAATATTAATTGCAGGAAATGATTTGCCCACTCTGGGGAATAATGTGCAGCTGAGGGTCAATCTTTCTTCTCTAAGATCTCCCACCAACCAAGGACATTTCCATCTTCCTGTGATTTCCATGATAGCCCCACACACCGAAGGCCTGGTTGCTAAATTCAAATGTTTCCTTGTGACTACCGATTCTTTCTGCATCTTAGAGTCTGCTTTCCTTTGGAGGAATGCTAAGATCCACGTTTGCCCAGCCTAAAATGCCCCGCCACATAAATCATAGAGCAAGGGGATTTTTATGCAAAATCAAGCACTTTCCATGCTTTCCCTTTGCAATGATTACATGATTTTCCCCTGAATCTGAGCACTATGTGTTTCATAAATAGATCTCTCTCTTTGCAAGCAGACCTTGGAAATGGATTATCTGTTTGGTTTGCATTTTGTCTCCCAGCCTCGCAGCTTCCAGAAACCATTTCTCAGAGACGTGTGCTGCAAACATGAGGAATTAGAGAGGCTGCCTGTCCTTTGCATGGAGACTCTCCTATCATGAGTGGCATGTTCCTTATTGGAACTTGAATCAAGGGACACTCAAGAAGTCCTAGAAAGAACTGGCTTCTCATCTTAAGGGACTGATTTTCAAACAGCCATCAGGAAGAAAAAGATGCAGGGCAAGAAAAAAAAAGCAATGTGTTTCTGCATTAATTTTTCCATACTATTCTTTTTTAAATATTTTATTTATTTATTATGTGTGCAATGTTCTGCCTGCAGGCTAGAAGAGGGTGTGAGATCTCATTACAGATGGTTGTGAGCCACCATGTGGTTGCTGGGACTTGAACTCAAGACCTCTGGAAGAGCAGCCAGTGCTCTTAACCTCTGAGCCATCTCTCCAGCCCTCATTTTTCCATACTATTCTTTAATCTATGGAAGTTTCAAACATTTGTACAATGTATATTGATCAAACCCATTCACCACTACTTCCCACTAACTGTCCCTGGTCCTTTCTCTCCTACCTTCATGTCTTCAGCACTCATTGAACTCAGGGGTTCAGCAATAATAGCAAAAACTGTGTGTTTTTAAATGTTCGTGTTCACAGTACATGTAAGCAGATGTTTAATTTCAATAATCTTGTGTTACTTCCAAAAATTGACCTATGGAGAAAGGTCAATATTTAAGAGTTAGTACCATTCACTGCAGAAGACATCACACCGAGAAGGTAGGTTCACTCACATTGTGGGCTGTGTTCCATACAGACAATGGGAAAAATCAGTGACTGATTTGAAAGGAAGCACATATCTTGGGTTTGAGAGACTTTTATTCTTACAAGTCGTAAGATCTGAGTTGGATCCTCAGAACCCATGTAATCTCAGTGCTGGGGAGGCAGAGACAGGCAAACACCCAAGGCTCACTCACTAACAAGCCTCACCTACTTACCCTACTTAGTTCTAGATCAGTGAGATAGTCTGTCTTAAAATAAGTCAAGATGAATGGTACCTGGGGAATGATGCTCTAGGATTCTCTACACACACATGTTCACACTCATGCATGTTCACACACACATACAAACAAGAGAGAGAGAATGCTTGTAAGACTAAGGTTTCAGGTGCTCCTTATCACAGACTGCTACAAGGTATTTGCCTCTTGTCACAGAATCTGTGCCATTCAGAATGCCCTGCAGAGAGAATGGAGAGTGGAGTCCAGCAGCCCTGACACTACATGTCCACTAGCCATGTGAGAGCTGGAGCTCTATGCCTCACTCATCTAAGAAGATTTATAGGACCAAAGAGCCCCACCAGAGTGATGTAGACAGCAGGGAAGGACTGATGTAGCACCAACTAGAGACAGCATACTCTGTCCAACTGTGAGTGGTTCTGGGGATGGGGGAGTTGAAACAAGCCTTTGTGCCTTATCTAAATCTGAATTTAACTGCACTGTTAAGTGTCATCAAGTGTACGGTGAGTAACCCACCACTCTACAGTGTGTGAAGACTTCATGTGAGTTTAGGCATGACCCTTTTGGGTGGACCCTCTGACTGTTGAACATGCAATGTTTATTTAGTCTAGTGGTTTCAGACCACAGGTGATCGGCTGTCAGACCTCCTGAATTTGGATTTCACTTCTCCTGTGTGTTACCTATAAAATGATTCTGCAGGAACCATCTACTCATCCTCATGTGAAGAACCAATGATTATTGGGCATTGGCAGTTTCCTGGCATGACAGAGTAAGTAATATGGCACTCATACCACTTGCTAAAGCAAATTCCCTAAATATTTCACCTGGACACCTTGTTCTACCATATGGCCCTCATTTGAAAGTCCACACACATTCAAAAGCACAGCCTAGACACTGAAATCAGTGTCCATCACCCAACCTGGTTTCTTCATGTCCAAGTTCACCCATTCATTTGCTGACTAGGACTCAATAAGCCTCAATTTTCACATTAATGAAATGTTAATTATGGGTCAGGGATTGAATGAGGGTAAAAAGCTGATTACTCTCATGTAAATGGTGAGTTCAATCCCAGCCCTGATTGTAGCAGAGTTCACATGGCTTAGCCTGGCTGTGAACTTGCACCCAAATCCTAGTGGCTTCAGAAGCCTCTGAGACTGTAGGGAAGGATTTTAGGGTTGGGGGACATCATCTGGCTGTACACAATAAGGGTTTCTTGGAATGGCATTAACTCTGTCACCTGCTACCTCAATCCTTGTTACTGCTTTCCCCCTTTCGTGCAATACTGGAAACTCACAGCTCTTCATATTGGACTACAGCAAGCTTTGACCAGAGGATTTCTGCCCGTCTCCCTCTGCTTCTTGAATACAAGCTTTTAGGAACAGGAAAGCCAATGTCTATCTTACCTCTAGTATATAGATGACCAGCAATGTGTATGCAGGGGGAATCAATCACTGGGTGATTAGTGCATGGATAACAAAATGCTAATTTAACTTACTCTTTCTAGGCAGCATCTCTAGGCTGCTTTGACACAGTGCAGAGCTCAGGCTCTGGCTCACAGTGGACTTTTAACAAATATTTGTGTTGTGAATGAATGAAAGTGTGAACATGTAAACCATGGAGAGTCTTCATGAATATTTAATATCTTAGGCTAAATAAAACATTCGCCATCTGATGACTTGGGTAGATTTGGGCATCATGTCTGTGGCAAGGAACAAATCATTGAATTTGTCTCTTTATAAAATAGGATTTGGGGGTGGTCATAAAGCCAGGATTTCTCAGGCGTGGAATCCAGCTTTGGTTGTGGGCATTCCGTAATGATTCTTTGCACCCCAACCCGTCCTGGCTTGAAGGCTCCTTTCTTCCATGGGTCTTCTTTACTCACCATTGCTCATTAGGAACAAGCCTTTATCTATTTTTAGAGAGGGAGACTCAGAAAAGCTCAGGTTAAAGTGTTAACTGGTGTGTGATTCACATTAGACACATTGTGGATTTTGTTTGAAGAAGTGAAGGAGGTTTGGGGGAGTTATTGAAAGTCAGAAGAAGGAATGAAAGAGCCGGCAAGGAAGCCAAAGGAATGTTGCCAGGGAGACAAAATGTAGTAAAAGGACATTGGAAATCTGCATCAAAACGGACATTCACCCAGACCATAACCCAGCAGCTCTAGTTTAAAGACCTTGAAAGTGATTGCGTGTGTCCGAAAAGACATGTGAAACTATGAACTTTTTATTCATCTTAGTCAAAAGCCAGATGTGGTATGTCCATACAGTGAATTGTCACATAGCAGTTAAAAAGAACATCGTGCGGGCATAACAGACTCGTCTATTTTTCAACAGCAGGATCTCACAAACATGGGTTGAGGATAGAGAACAATTACAAAATATTTAATGTCTATATAATTCAGAGAGACTGACATAATCAGAAATGATGCAAGTTTAGAGAGTGAGGGAGGAAGAGAACCAGGCTGAGAAGGTGCAGAGGTGAGACTCTTGCAGAATATATATATATATATATATATATATATATATATATATATATATATA
>CABHPH010132800.1:1189-39514 GCA_902168325.1 Peromyscus nudipes
AAATCATGGAAGGGGAAATGGAAAGCATGTAAGAGCATAGGACAGAAATACATGCAACAAAAAGATGTCTTCTGGACGTGACATGGCCTTCGCACTTTATGAGGTCACAGCAGCTTATCTGCATAAGACCTGCAGGTGATGAGGCCCATCCCCATTTCCTCGTAGATGAGCAGGGGTCCAAAGGCTCCTTCCTCCTTGGGGGCTATTGGCAGTTAAAGGTTGTTGGGGAAGGAGTCTCATTTTCTTTGGTGATATCACTACTTATAAATTAAGCTCCAGGAAATACCCTCGCTCAGACAAGATTTTCAAATTAAACTCAGTAAGTCACACACAAAATGAATACATGAAAGTAGTAGATGGACAGGCTGGGAAGAAGGTTTTTTTTTTCTTTTTTTTTTTTCCGGAGCTGAGGACCGAACCCAGGGCCTTGTGCTTGCTAGGCAAGCGCTCTACCACTGAGCTAAATCCCCAACCCGGGAAGAAGGGTTTTAACAGGCGAGGGGGAAGAAGAGAAAGGAAAGTGAAGGTGGAAACAATGAAAATTCATTATAGGCATGTATGGATCTGTCACACAACAAAAGGAAAAGAGAAAAGAAACTGAGCAGTGTCTATCCTTCCCTGCTCCCTAACTACCGCACACTGTGTCCAGCCGCCTCAGGCTTCTGTTGACAGGGATTTCCCGTGAGAGACTGTGTCCTTGAACAGTGAGCTGAAATAAAGCCTTTCTCCCTTAGGATGCTTTGGTCAGGGAATTTTATCACAGCAACAGGAAAAGAAACTAAGGTGCATGTGAAAAGGGAGGTGATAAAGTAGTGTCTTCAGAGACCCAGAACAGAAGCCAACCCTGTCATGGAGTAAGAATGTCTAAAGTCTGCTTTAAATCTACAGGAACTCAAAGAATATTCTATATAGGAGTTGTTCAATATTAACCTCATCCATCGGGCTTGTCAATTAAGAGCACTGGCTGCTCTTCCAGAGAACTTGGGTTCAACTCCTAGCACCCACCCAAAGGCTCATAACCATCTGTAACTCCAGTTTCAGGGAATCCAATGCCCTCCTCAGGCCTCCATAGGCATCAGGCACAGATGTGGTACACAAAATGTCCATATACGTAAAATAAATAAAGTTACTTTAAAAAATACATATTAACCTCATCTATCAAGATACTAGGCAACCTTGGGGAAAAAAAATGAGCCTGTGGTGAACATACAGTGGGCTTAATGGTAGATCTCAAATAGGAACCATCGAAGAAGAGTAATTCATACATGTTCTCTGTCTAGAAAGTAGAAATTAATCAAAGAGCAAGTAGATGGAGAAAGAACTAAGGAGAAAGTAGACTCCCCAATGGTCACATAGTTGACAACTGGAAGCCAAGGGGCATCTAAGATTCCCTATGTAAAACTTGAGATACAAAAGTAAACTAAAAGGAAGTCAAGGCCAGAGATGGCTCAATGGTTAAGAGCCCCTGTTGCTCTTGCAATGACATGGGTTTGGTTTCCAGCACCCACATAGGGTTTACAACCATCCATAACTCCAGTTCCAGGGAGTATAACACCCTTTCCTGACTGCCTTGGAGACCAAGCACACATGTGGTACACATACATATATACAGCAAAGCACTCACATATGTAAAATAAATAAATGTAGCCAAAGCATGTGTATCAGAAGTTCTTCCTTTGTATAAACAAACTGGATATTAAAGGTTTTTAAAAATGAAATGGAAGATTTGAAGGCATTTTACTTTAACTTAGCCCAACTTGTTTTTTTTTTCCCCCTCTTTGTAACATTGGGCTTTGAACCTAGGGTTTCATGAATGCTAGAAAAGAGTTCTACTTTTGAGCCATACTCCTGCTTTTAGCTTTTCATTTTGAAACAGGATCTCACCAAGTTGCTAAGCAGTGGTGGCTCTGGACCACGGAGGCATTCTATCTCAGTTCAGGAGATCAAATGTGATTCATAGAAATGTGAGCTTGTGAGGCTAGACCACCAGGCTAGCTCAATTCCTAAGGTCAACAGGCTCCTGTATGTAGGCCATCCAAGCCTTCCAGTGTGATGACACACACATATACCACCCACTGATACTGAATTATAGGCACTCCCAAGAGGCATAGGTCTGTCCTCCTTCCCTGAGACACCAAACCAGTGCCTTAAAATCTCCATGAGGACCTTCTTCTCTCTAAAGGTAGAAAGGTAGAGGGGCCAGTGAGTCCTGTGCTTGGATGACCAAGGAGGAACACTTAGGTGAGAGCCTTCTAGCTCTTCAGAAATTAAGAGCCCAGAAATGAGAGTTGATTGTCAAGTCAAGGTCTCTGCCTACCACGGCTGTCCATGACAGTGCTCATCTCTGTACCCCTTTCTTGACTGTGCTCTGGGCCTGGATCCTGCCCAATTATGATGGTGGAGATAGGAAGCTTGTAGCATGAAGCGAGCCATCCTGCTGAGACCCCTGCCATGGTTAGTAGCAAAGCAGTTCTCCATATTTAGGATTACTCTTTTCATTATTGGCAGAGGCAGATGTGAGTCTAAACAGGAATCAACTGGTCAAGCATTAAATCTTGTACTTTGTTCCAAGCAGCAGGATCAACAATGTGCCCAGAGTCCAATGGGAAGATGTACAGTTAGCACCTACGCTAGCTTGAATAGCAGCTCGCTGTCTCTTTCCCACATCTCAGGCTCCCACAAGTGTCATTCAAGTTAACGTCTCAGCAAAATTGACAATGTTACTAGTTTCTTATAAACTAGAGAAATGTCTCATATAATAAATCTCCCTGAAGTTATCATTCTTTTTTATATGGGGACAACTTACTATTTTGGACTCTGTCCCTCACATTTTCCATGGTGGAAATTTAAATCTCTAAATTCATATGTTAAATGTTTGGAGGTGACATCACTGAAAGGTAACTGACTCATCTGGAGTCCACTCTCATAAATGGAATGATCTCATGCATTAATAATTTGATGGACTATTGAGGGATTGACTTTATTAGAAAAAAAATGCTCTCTGACACAGTTGCTCTGTCTCATCCTGGGATGCCCTTTTTCATGTTATTATGTAGCAAGCAGGGCCTGCACCAGATGCCAAGCAGATACAACAGCCGATGGTTTAGATGTTCAGCCTCCAGAATTCTGAGCTAAACAAACCTTTTTTCTTTGCAAATTACCCAGACTTAAGTATTTGTTATATAGTGATACAGCAATAGAAAATGGACTATGGCCGGGCGGTGATGGCGCATGCCTTTAATCCCAGCACTCGGGAGGCAGAGGCAGGCAGATCTCTGTGAATTCGAGGCCAGCCTGGTCTACAGAGTGAGTTCCAGGACAGGCACCAAAGCTACACAAAGATACCCTGTCTCGAAAAGCCTGAAAAGAAAAAGAAGAAAATGGACTGTGGTAGTTGGTCTTGATTGTAGAATGACCTCGGAAATATACTTCTAGGCATGTCTGTAAACACATTGCCAGAACAGGATAAACTGAGGAGGGGAAACTGACCTCAAAGTGGGCAGAACCTTCCAAACCCTGGTCAAATGTAAGAAGGTTGGAGAAGAAGCAGTGTGTGCACACCTGCCTTCACATCTTTCTGAGCAGGTGTGTCCATCACTGCTGCTGCTGCGATCCTCTGCCGATTTCAGTCTTCTAATGTGGACTAAAGACTAGTGGCTCTCAGGGAATGTGCAGGCTTTCAGCACTGGCTCTCCAGGGAACATGCAGGCTTTCAGCATTGGGTTGGAATGGATGAATTATTCAGCTTCGTGAGCTGAGTAACTAGTAACAGGTCCTGTGGCTCTCCGGTGTGGAGGCGGACACTGTTGGATAACCAAGGCCTAGTGTATAAACTAATCTAATGAATTATAGATGTGGTTTGTTGTTTGGGTGGACATGTACATGGGAGAATGTGTAAGGGTTTGGAGCTGTGGCCTAGAGATGTTCCAGAATGCTGTAAGCAGATTTTAATGGATCGTTCTGTTGGGAATGTAAAGAAGGCTGAGAGGAATACAGATACTAATAACAGTGCTCATGAGACTTCAGGGGGAAAGAGGTCTCTGCTGGAGATCGCACTGCAGGTCCCTTGTGTGATGTTGTAGCAGAGCATCTGACTGCATTTTCCCCACTTGTTAAAATTTCTAATGAAGCCAAATTTCAGAGCACCGGACTAATTTGCTCACTAGAAGAAATTTCAAGACAGGATAACCTTGGGGCTGCAGAGTGGCTGCTTCTCACTGATCTTAGCCAGGTTTACAATTAATGCAAAAGTCGAGCAAAAAATAGGAAAAATACAGTTTGGTAATTAAAGGACCTTAAATAAGTTTGAAGTTTCAAACAAGATGGGTTCTGACAAAAGAGCTGTAATTTTAACCACCTTTAAAGAGTGACCCCAAGCTCTGCACTGGGACAACAGACAAAGTGTCTTGATGTCAGGGCCCCATCAAAGGCTACACTGTGGCCATATAAATTCACTGGAAAGGAGCCTGAGCTGAGAATGTTACTGAAAGGGCTCCCTGCTCACAAACAACTGCTCGGAAGAATTTTGGTCCCGGTTCAGCTGCCTCAGCACTCATGACCACGTCAGCTCTGATAGGAAGAGGCTGATGACGTCACTAGTGGCAACAGAACTTGAAATCATCACCCACACTGCGCTGACTTTGTAGGCACACAAGAGGGAAGATGATGGGTTATGAAAGCTCTCATCCAAGGTTTCAGAAGGCTGTGAGGTAAGGGAATGTACGGCAGGGCTGGATTCCCTGAAAGGAAGCGCTATAAACTTGAAGCCTAAGTTTCAGCCATGACTCCAAGTGATGGGAGATTCCAGAAATGTGTGGCATTCACAAAGGAAAACTGAGGGCAATGAATTGCCTGGCCCAAGAGACAAGCCACAGGAGCAGAGCTGAAGGTACCAAGCTAACCAAAGCAGGCAGAGCATGAATCATGCCATCCAGAGTTCTAGATGCCAGGCCTGGGACTGTTTCTAGGATGGTTTCTGTCTTGTTTCGGTTCATTCTTTCCTTGCTATTGTCGTGTTCCTTTTGGAATCAGGTTATTTCTTCTGTGCTGTTATATACCAGAAGTACATAACTTATTTATTTTTTGGTTTTACACAGACCCTTAGCTAAAAGTTTCTTTTTAATCCCAGAAGGAACTTTAGACTTTAGAAGTGTTGGAACTGAAATATTATGGAGAGTTTTGAATTTGGACTGCCCAGGTTTAGCATGATGAGATGGCCATGAATATAGTCATACCCTAGGAAAATTATTATTTCTTACTCCAACAACCTTTTACTCTGCTGACCTAGAAGACATGGTTCCCAAATGGAAGCATGATATTATCTCCACTAAATTGAACACTAAGACTTCCCCCTGGTTACTCTGGATTCTTCGTGTCTTTGAGTCAACAAGATAAAGTAGGAATTAAAGTAATGGCAGGTGTGATTGACTCGGCTGACCTGTGGAAAACTGGGTTTCTATCACACAACAGAAGTAAGATTATATAGGGGGTATAAGCAATTTATAAAGCATCACTTAGCATTACTGTGCCTCGTGGTTAAGTTCAATGGGAAATACAACCCAATCCAAACAATATGATTAAGGAATATAAATGCTGTGAGTCTTTCTTTTCTGTTTTGTTAAGAATGTATTTGTAGGGATGGAGAGACGGCTCAGTGGTTAAGAGTACTTGTTCTTGCAGCAGACCCAGGATCAATACCCAGCACTCATAACTAGCTATAACGCCAGCTCCAGGGATCCAATGTCCTATGCTGACTTTCTTAAGTACTAAACACACATGTGTTGTGCACACACATATGCAGGCAAAACATTCACACACATAAAATACAGTTTAAAGAAGAGTATGTCTTTGTATCTATATTAACATATTAAGTAAATATTCATGTTTTCTTTCCCTTCTATTCTTTCACTACATAACTTAACATCAACATCAGCATTTCAGTAATGTCAAATCTATGTTATCATATTTAAGTTATGGGATATAGAAAGAGTAAGTATTCCTCAAAAGACTTTGTCACATATTCTGTGGAAAGAATTAGTGACTTCTCAGTTGTATAAGTGGCATCCATATCATCTTAGGAGTAGTTACAACTCTGTCATTATCATAATTTAGAGGACATAGGGAAATGTGATTGAACTTCATCATCAACTTGACTGGATTTAGAATTGAGTAAGACTGACAGCTCAGTATACGTCTGTGGGGGCATTTCCAAAGAGGATTACCTGAAGCGCACAGGGTGAGGGGGTAGGGGGGAGGTCCACCCTTGAAGTGGCTTGACCCTAGCTCACATATAAACAAGGAAAAAGAAGTTGCCTGCTAGCCTGCCTTCACTTCTTCCTAAGCAAGTGTAACTGTTGCTAGTCACTTCGGACATGTGACTCCAGCTTCTTTTGCCTTCCACTATGAGCTGGCTACCAGTGACTCTCTAGGAATCTTCTAGGCCTTCAGTGCCAGATGGGAACTTCAGAGGCATCCATCTCATGCGCAGAGCAGTTACTAGGTTCTGAAACTCTCCACTATGTAGCTAACCATTGTTTGACTGCTCGGTACCTATTCTGTGAGCTTATCTGATAATCTCTGTGAGACTCCAGAGAGTCTTGATTATTACAGTCCATTATACTAAGACACCACTCTTAGTCCTCAAGTAGGTGTGACAGCCAGGGCTCTTGTCCAAGCTCAGACCCAGGCAACAATTGCCTTGCAGAGGAACAAGTTTCTAGGGTAGGGATGACTGTCTCCAAGAGCCACAGTCTCTCTGCCACTTACCCAAACCTATATTAGAATTCTTCACATAAGGGTTGGCAGAAGCCCATTACTGTGCATATACCAAGTTGCAGTTTCATGACTCTACACCAAATAAAGATCATTGTGGCAGGACTGTTTCACAGGTGCCCCTTGCTTCCATTCCTCTCCCTTCTTTGCTTGGAAAGTGCACCTGGGCCATGGAAACAGAGACACACAGGCAACCAAGAGCAAAAAAATGAGCCTAGCCTCTCATGTCTAACAGATTTCCTCTAGTAGATATCAACTGTATCCCTGACAACACTGAGTCCATCTCTGTGCAGTTCTCCTGCAAAGTGCTCACACATGAAACACCTACTTCCAGCCTGCCTTCAGCATGATTAGCTTGGCCCTAGTTTTCAGTATTATTCCCGAGTCCTTGCTAACATCTTTTTTCTACGCACTCACAACCTTCACTATCTGTTGCCAACTAAGATTTTCAAAATGTAAAACCATGAAGTGTCCAGCAAGCTTACAACCATTTCTTAGCCATTTCTTCAACCCAAATCATTCAGAATATGATGAAGCTAATTTTAGTAACAAATATGCCTTGATCTGAGTTGATATCACCTGTACCAAAGTCTTTAATCACCAAATCATGAATATCCAAGTGTTCAGCATCATGCATTGGTGCATTATCTTTTATTAAATTAGTTTAAGAACCTGATATTTAAGGAAGTATTTTAAATGATTATTTTTTAATATTTAGAGTACCTGAAAAATTCCATGAAAGAGAATCCATACCCATGCTGCTCTGCAATTCCTGCACAAACAACGTTCGCAGATGCTCCAATCAGTGTCCCGTTACCTGGAATCAGAAATTAAAAAATAAAGTAACAGCCAAGCTCATCTTGGAAGCTGATCTCTGCTCTTTTCTTCTGTTCAAAGGCTGTGATGTGATGGTTACAGTCACCATCAAAGTGGAGGCTTTGAAAATGTCTGGAAACACAAACACATTGCCAAGAAGAAAGTGAGTTATCTGTGTAAATGGCATGGTTCCTTTACAGATTGTATTATCAATGCTCTATATGATGCTAAGGAGAATTGAAAAGGTCCCTGCTGGAATCAGGTAATATGCATCTCTTGGAGAAAAATGCAAGCAAAGCAAACGACCATGGGTGGCAATGTGTGTCCCTTTTTAAACAGTGTAACACGACCTCAGATATGAACCTCTGGACTCTAAGCTCAGACATCTGCTAGGAAATTCTTTCAGCAGATGAAAAGGATTAGAAACATCAGGTGAAACAATGGCATAACCTGACTTTGTTCATTAACATAAACATTTTCTTGAATAAGCTTTCTTTGTGCAAATGGGATGAAAGGACATGCTGTGCACACTGGCACTTATGCCAGTCTTACAGTATGGGTGAGGAAAACAGCCAAGGCTATCCCATCAAATTATTCTCCCCACCCCTTCTTCTCTCCCTCACCTAGCAATTTGTTCAAGATGGACTTACACAGAGGAGCCCAAGAGCCTCTTCCTTCTCCCTAATTGGAGCCATCAGTATTCAAGTGCACAACCCAGGCTCCACCAGCTTAGCTCAGGTCCGACATCAGTGCGTGAACAGTAGAGAAAAAGCCTATTTCCCCTGAGAGCTGGTGAGCAGCTAACCCTGCTGTGGAGCTGCTACAGTGTGTGAGCAGGAGGAAATGGTGCTTCTGAAACTGGAAACGTAAACACGGTGAGACAGAAGAGTTCCAGTGTCTCATGAAGAAGACAATGGCAGGGAGACTGGAAAGCTTGTTACGGTTATCAGGGCTGAGAGGTGGCAAGGCCGGAGCTTGAATCAAGGCTTCTGCCTCCAGAGCAACATCAAAGAGGAGGAGCTTAAAGGTGTCTAGGGATGTCTCATGGATAGACACCGAGCATCTGAAGGGTCTGAAACAGGTAGCAACGTACAAGTCATGGTTTTGCTGGCCCAGACCACCTACCTTCCCTGGGTGTTATTTTCAGACGTATCCACACTATCACCTGTCTGTCTGTCTATCTGTCTGTCTGGTCCTGTTCTGAGCCTAGAAACCTGACAAATGAGACTCTGCATCCTTGCCAAATGTGATAATTAGTCTTAATTGTCAACTTACACACAACCAAGGGTAATACGCCTCTGGATGTACTGGAGGGAGATTATGTTGACTGTTAGTTAAGGAAGGAAGACCCACCCACTATGGGTATCACCATACCCTGACTGGGATCCTGGGCTGTGTAAGTGGAATGCCGATGGAACCTGACCAGACACTGTGTCATAGGGTTTCTATGGCTGTGATGAACACCATGACCAAAAGCAAGTTGGGGAAGAAAGGGCTTATTTGGCTCACACTTCCATATTGAAGGAAGTTGAGACAGGAGCTGATGCAGAGACCATAGAGATGGAATGTTGCCTCCTGGCTTGTTCATCATGGCTTGCTCAGCCTGCTTTCTTATAGAACCCAGGACCACCAGCCCAGGGGTAGCACCACCCGTAATGGGCTGGGCCCTCCCCCATCAATCACTAATTAAGAAAATGCCCTACAGGCTTGCCTCCAGCCTGATCTTATCTCAAGTAAGGTTCCCTCCTCACTGATGACTTTAGCTTGTGTCTAGTTGACATGAAACTAGCCAGGACACACTGCAAGTTCCTGTTACCTTGATTCCCCACCATGATTGTACCTTAAACTGTGAGCAAGAGTAAAATTTCTTCTATTAAGTTGCCTTTGTCTGAGTTCTTTATCACAGCAACAGAAACAGAAGCCAAGGTAGTCAGATGGATAAAATATGTCTTAGTTTCCAACTATCTGGCCAATGCTTCCCAGTTCACACAGCACATTACACTTCCAAAGCCAATCAAAAGCCTTCACTTAGAGTGTTCATCAAAATAGTTAACCCCAGGGTTAATGACGTTACTGCTTCCCTTTGGAGTTTCAGTTTAAAGTGATGAAAAGAGCTATGGATCTGGGTGTGAATGACATCCTGAAGAAGGTGTGCTGTAAACCTATCTAGTGACACTGAATGGTACCCTTCAATATGGTTCAAAGGGTACGTTTTATGTTAGGTATTTTGTATCGCAAACCCTGAGTCAGTGAGAGATGGGGCCCCAGCAGAGTTGGTGTACTGTTATCACCGAGCACAGTAAGTGTTCAGGGTGCCAGGAATGAACACCTCCCAGCAACTCTGTTTAAAAGTTCTCGGTGCTTAAAACCTTACTGTTCAATAATGCTGAATACCTGCTTTCTAGATGTGCTAGGTGTCTAGCCTACATTAACTTATTGGTCTATAATTAGTCCGTGTTAGTGTCTCTCCTGGAGACCCCCTCCAAGTTTACCCTTCAGGAACTAGCCCAGGAGGCCTCTTGCCTTTTAAGATCCTGCTCAAAACCCCCTCCCCTCAGATCACCTTTTCTGACTGCTCTCCCCCCCCACTGCAGTCTCTTTCTGGCCTTCTCCATGTGCTCAGGGCCTCCCACTGTGGGAGAACATCCCCATTGTGAACATCCCCAGTGTTACAGTCTTAGGTTGAGTGGCTGGCTCCCCACCCTAGAGCACAATGCCAGGTTATTACAGCAGGTAGTTCACATGTTTGAATTTTATTGAAGTTTTTAAAAATCCCATTTAAGGGATGAATTTGCAAGTGTCCTTGGATCTTGTTTCCGTTGCTGGTGTTAAATGTATCTATGAAGGAAACTCTGTTGTTGTTTCCTGGAGCTGTTTCTCAGATGGAAAAAATTTTTTAATTATTCTGCACTTCTGTAAGATTCCAGCCTCAGTCACTGCATCCGACAAATTAGCTATCTTCTGAAGGCATATATGTGTCACGAGCTGATGTTAATCCCGCTTCACAAATGAGCTGATAAATGAGCCAGAAAGTTATCGATTTGATAGTCAGATAAGTCAAAGAACACAGAAAGCTAGATTATCTGGACATGCCTGGAGGCAACAAAAAATGTTAAATATAGCTGGTGTGTTTATCCAAGATTCTCCACAATCCACCTGTGTTCCCACAGGCGATTAAGCTGTCTGAATATAAGGACTCTAGCTTGACTCCACTGCAGACAGCTACATCCAAGGCCCTCATGTATTAACCAGGGGTCAATTTCAACTGACAATCTCTGA
Organism: Peromyscus nudipes; assembly: GCA_902168325.1. Classification (NCBI taxonomy): domain Eukaryota; kingdom Metazoa; phylum Chordata; class Mammalia; order Rodentia; family Cricetidae; genus Peromyscus; species Peromyscus nudipes. The sequence goes on from CABHPH010132800.1 coordinate 12,056, forward strand.
CTCATGTTGCAGTTTCTTTAGACTTCAGCCACAGCACCAATGTTTGACCTGTCCTCTTCCCTCTTCCTTTTAGATAGAGTCCCTGATCACCCATGCATTACTTCTGGGCAATGCAGCCCAGAGAGGAAGGCAGGAGAGAATGAGAGAGAATGGCCACTGCAGATTCTTCTGATTTGGATAGTGTGGTGCATGGAGGTGCACGGTAGGAACCTGTTAGCTTTGAACTGTCAGTAGTGATCATGCTCAGACCATGGGGCTCTGCAGGGTGAGAAGTTGTAGGGAGCAAGTGAAGTCATGAATGTTGTTGGCGTGGGCACCAATGCCTCAGACACATGCTATAGTAAAGCTTTCCCCTGGGCGGGGCTCAGAGGGATGGCAAAGCCATCTTCTGATTTGAATGTGAATGATAACACTGTATAAAGAAAATGTCCACCACAGCTTTCTCCCCCTGCAGGTTTACAGCCTGAAGACTGCTCCCCTACAGAGACTGCTCCTAATCTTGTCTCCTCGATCAGATGTACGAAATAACCCCGCCTCCCTGTTCACCTGTACACAGTGAACTCTGAGCTCCCCAGGCACTGTGACTTCTTTCTCTAAGTCCAGACCACCTGATCCCAGTTTTTCTGTACATCCATGCTTTTGCCTTTTCTTCTTTCCCTTGCTGCTCCTAACTAGGGTTCCAGGACCCCAAGCCATGCAAGGACAGGGCAAAAGCTGACAGGCTTCCCAGAGGAACTAAGGAATTCTGACTGCTCAAAATTTGAAATCAGGGTTCTCCTGAATTTATTTTTGATTTGCTATCTACCAGCTCCTTCTTTGCCCCACGGTGTCAGTGTGGTTTTCCCACAATCAAGTCAGGACCCCTTACCTCCCAGGCAGGCACCGAGAGCCAGAGCATACATGAGCGGCAGTGCAGGCAAACTAATTTCAGGGTCTTGGCTCAGGTTCAAAAGTACAGGAATCTGTGAAAGAAAGGGACATTATAGCCACATGTCATAGAAACCTACAAGAGCTACACACTGTGACAGACTTACAGAATGTAAGGGGCCTTATGTTATTATTGTTGTTGTTGTTATTATTCCTATGCTATTATTATTATTAATTGTGTGTATGTGTGTGTGTGTGTGTGTGTGTGTGTGTGTGATGGGGTGGAGGTATCACAGCACAAGTGTGGAAGGCCAACCTTGTAAAATGGAGTCAGTTCTTTCCTCCCAACTTCACAAGGCTCAGGTTGGCAGGCTTATATTCTTGGGTGGCAAGTGCCTTTAACCACTAAGCTATCTCACTGGTCTTCAGAGAGTTGTTTTCTTTTTGCTTTTTTTTAAATAACCAGACTGTTAAATAAATAATTTAAAAAAAAAAAAAAAGAGCACCAGATGCAGGGAAGGGAGCCAAAGCAAATTCTGGCATGCACAAAACCTTGAGTGTGTACCCATCTGTCCGTGTCTGGTCCTAGCCAGATGAGGTTTCCTCATTTGAAGCTGCCCAGGCTGCTGCCGTGGGTCACAGTGGATAAAGCCATGTCATGTCTCATGTGGTGCCTAAGAACCACGAATCCAGGGCTAACGAAAACCTGCCGGTGTCACGCTGTGCACCAGACACCATCTCGGTCCACGTTAAACCACTCCTCCTCAGATGTGTCTGCTGTCACTTCAGTTGACAGATGAAGGCTGGTGAGGCGGCTCGGAGGGTAAGGGCACTTGTTGCCAAACCTGTTGACCCAAGTGTGATTCCCGGAACCACATGTTAGGAGAGAACTGACTCCTCTAAGTTGACCTCTGACCACCATCACTACACACACACACACACACACACACACACACACACACACAGAGACACAGACACAGACACACACACACACACACCACTGTCATGCCCCCCCCCCCACATATACGAGAGAAATGTAAAAAAACAACAACAGGCAGACAATGAGACTGGGGCATGAGAAGACACAATAATGGTAGGTTTTACAACCAAACCATGAAAATGGTCTCTGCTCAGAAGCAGCACCCTGGGAAGCTGCCTCTCACCACTGCTCTCCCCAGTCATCCTGGACCTGCGGTATTTGTGCTAGGACATTTAACAGAGTTTACAACCAGGAGTATCAGGTTCCAGAGAGTCCTACCAATAGCCAGTGGCCCTCTTCTAATAGAAAAAATTTGCATTATTGTAACCAGTGAAACATATAGGACTGTGACAGTTCTGTAAGAAATGTATGTTGTGTTTTTAAAGTATCATCTCTTTGAGTGTATTTATAAGGGACAGTTTGCTGTCCCGTGTGTTTGAGATACACTCTGATTATCCTTTTCTCAGAGTCTTGGTCCCCTAAATATATCACAGTGGTTTGCAGAGTGTGTGGACCTAAATCTGGCTACATGACTGCCAGTCAAAAAAAAAAAATGAAAGATGCCCTGCAATGTCCCTCCCAGGCCACCTTCCCTAGCCAGAGGACTCACTAATCACCTGCCCATTGGGAAAGGCCCGCAGCCCACATTGCCAAGCTAATGGAAGAGACAGTGTGTCTTTGCTGCTCACATTCCTATTCCTCTAGGGATGGCCTTATTTAGCTCTCATAAATGGCATATTGGGATTCAATCCCAGATCCTCCCTCTGCAGAAACAGCCATGAATCCCTACAACTGCTGTGTTATTTAGCCTAATTACAGTCCACTCGGCCTGGCTCAGCTCTCTATATTATTTTGCTTCTGAACATTTTAGAAAAGAAAAGGCTAAAAGCAATAATGGCATCAAGTGAGAAACAAAAAGGAAGAGCTCGTGTGAAGTACTTTTGACTTTCATCACCTCTGAGTGTTTTTCCCTATGCCAGGTGGTACAGCCAACAGCTACAGCTGCTTCAATACCTTCTTGTTGGGCCTGGAAAGAAACCTGGGGTAAAAAGATGCTGAAGAACAAGACAGCCTTCAAAATGTGACTTTCACGCTGGGGCTAGATGGAAATACACACAGCTAGGTATATCCAAGAAATCGGTTTTTAAAAACTATAAAATTATGTGCATAAATGGCCATCACTTGAATTCAGCCGAGGATAAAAACAATAACATTTTAAACCTGAAAGTTGCCACAGAATCTTTCCTGTTTGAGCCAAGGAGTTTGAACAGAAGAGGCTTCAACAAAGGAAGAGTGTCTGAGAACTCTCGGTCCCTAGCACTGTATCTCGGGTCTCCAGTGTAGCCGTGAGGGCACTGTAGCAGAGGTCCAGGAGGTCTGCTGCTACAGGGCTGCTCTCGAAATCCCACAAGCTCTTGCCTACTGCAGACAGGAGGAGAAGGAGGAAAAGGCAGGTGGTGTGAAGGGGATTCCCAGGCATGGAAATGTGTGTTCAAATATTAAAGTATCTGGACACCAGGATGCCAGTGTCTTCCATTGCCCACCCCATTCAGCTTTCCCTCCACCTCAAGCAAGCAAGGGATGAGCCCATGGTGAAGACCAGGGGCCTCACACTGACCCCTTCCTTCAGATACTCTCTGGCTATTCTCATTGCATTAAATATTAGTAGTGCTAACTATTGTTTAATATTTCACAGTTAACAATAAGCAGTGAAGGGAAGGACTCCAGACAGAGGGCTAGCCACAGCTGTTGTCTGGAACAACAGTAACCTAGGAACACTCGGAAGTGACGAAAGTCAGAAACATTTTACTTCAGTTTAAAAAAAAAAAAAAAGCTTAAATAGCCAGGCATGGTGGTAAACAGCTTTTAATTCCAGCATTCAAGAGGTAGACTCAAGAGTTCAAGGCTAGCCTAGTCTACATAGTGAGTTCAAGGCCCAGGGCAACTTAGTGAAGCCTTGTCTCAAAAAATAGATAGATAGATAGATAGATAGATAGATAGATAGATAGATAGATAAAACTAGTAACAAAATTAGTTCATCCCAAACCCTGGGATGTGAATTCCTTCATCTACACTGCTCTGATTAAAATGTTCCTGAAACTTTGTTCAGCCAACAGGGAAGCCTAAACTCCTCTACTGACTGCTTGTTTTTCCTCTGGGCATGAATAAAATTTCCATGGTGTCATCCCACCAATTATGAGCCAATTCCCTGAATTCCCTCCCTCCCAGTTACATGCCATCCTTTCCTGACCACGGACAAATGCAAGCTGCTGTTTGTACACAGTAACGTGATGAATGTGGGGACAGTTCGGAGACCTGATACAGAGAAGAGAGACAGGCTATGTTTTCTCTTTCGTCTTATATGTCCTCGGGATAACAGAATTACTTAGCCATTGTTCTAAGGCAGGGGTTCTCAACCTGTGGGTCGTGACCTCCTTGGGGTTCAAATGGCCCCTTCGAAGGAGTGGCCTATGACCACTGTAAGGGTTTGGTCTTTAATTACGTCATCAACCTTCGCCGGTGTCCCAGCCTAAAAAGCGGGTGGGCGCTCTGTTCTCTCTCTCTTTCTCTCCGCTCCTTTCCTCCCCGTCGGGCTCCCTCTCTCTCTCTCTCCCTCCCCCCTCTCTGTCTCTCTGTTTCTCTGTTTCTCTCTCTCCTTCTCTCTCTGTCTCTCTCTGTCTCTCTCTGTCTCTCTCTCTCTCCCTCCCAATAAAGCTCTAAAAAGGTTAACCATGGTTATGATTCTTTTAATCAGCACGCTCCTCCGCCGGCATGGCAGCTGCGGGCGGCGACTAGCCAAGGGGGAGGGTGCAGCGCCGTTTGACCAGCGCCGTAGCATAACCAGTGCCGTAAAAATAATAACCAACAAATGGTGCCGTGACTCGGATACACCACCGAATACCGAGGACCTGCTGACTGCTGCCACTTGCTGCCTACACCGCTTTCTCCGATTGATGAGTCCCCACACATTTCGGCCAGCATCCATCCAGCGAGACCACGAGCGCGCACGTCCCTCGCCTCTGCTGGACCCCCCACCACTACCGCCATGCCGGCATCCCTCTCCCACGCCTGTAGCTGAGAGATATTTCTCGCATAGGGACCACCGCCGTGGGTGCGTCCCAGGGCCACGTAAGACCGACGCGTTTATCCGCTCGACGGAGCGGCACACACCGTCCAGATTCCCGGGGAGTCTTTTCCTCACGTGGCTGCCCCCCCCCCCCGCTTCTGTAGCTGACGAGCTAAGTAGCAGCCTGAGGCAGAATCTGTCCACGATTTTGGGGACGCCCAAACCGTGGCTCCAGATTACATTTTTTTTATTTTTCTTTTTTATTTTTTGCCTCTCCGCTACAGTCATGGGACAAAGGGGGCGGATACATCGGTGGATAGGGGCGGGCACTAGTAAACCTGGCCAAAAAACAGCGTCTCGGGAACTTCTGCCAGCGAACGGGCAAATAAGAGTTACTTTATCTCCAAGTTCTCCAAGCTTTCTGCTAAAGTTCTAAACCCTTCTCCTTGAACGGGCAAATAAGAGTTACTTTATCTCCAAGTTCTCCAAGCTTTCTGCTAAAGTTCTAAACCCTTCTCCTTCCCCACGTGGAACCTTTTCTGTCTGACTTCCGCTGGCGGTGGGCGGGCTCAAATGGACGGCGGTGGGCGGCCTCAAGTGGGCGGGCTTAGACGGCTTCTACGACTCGCCCTAACTCACCTTAACTCCACCCACTCATTCTCAAACTGCCTTGTGAAGCACAGACGGGTCTGGAAGCAGCTAATTTCCATACAAATAGGTTTACAGTAGTCAGGATGGCTCTTAAGCCAAAAAAATCAGCTTTTATCCTCAAACAAGTCTTCCGCAAAGTATCGGTTTATAATCTGCCTACTGACAGATCTTCCAAAAGCTGTCCTTAAGCCATCAATCATCAGGAAAAAAAAAAAAATCAGGACATAGAGTAAAATCCGTCTCTTGTTCCCCAGACCTCCCCGACTAAAACTTAAGCATCTGGAGAGCAAGGCTCCTGACCCCACAGGCAAAAGAGTCATCTGTGGCATTTAAGGTGTGCCAGGGAAGGGATAAAAGCCCGAAAACAAAATTGCCAAGTACTGGCACTCGCTGACACCCAAAAGCTGCTGGGTCCCTGTTTTAAGTGAGGAAAAGGCCATGGGCTAGTGAATGCCCTGCCAGGCCATCAACAGCCTTGTTAAAGGTGCTGCCTAGAAAGTCAAAGAGTCAGCTGACTGCCCCCAGGCACCAAGATGCATGGGTACATGAAGCTAAGACCTCCAACAGACCTAGGCTTGGATACAGACATGGCAGGGAACCCAGAACGCAGCAGGGAAGCGATCCGTTTCTTTCCTTCTGGACACCAAAGCCACTGACTCAGTCCTGGGAGTTTTGGGATGCCACCTCTCCTTTATTGTCGGGTACAGAGGACAGCCTTACCACCTCACCAGATTTAATTACATTTTCAGAGTTACTTAATGAAAAAGATTTCCACCACCTAAAATAAGAGCTCATTGCTTCACTCCAGATCCACTGCCTGTGTTTCTCACGTGCATACAGACAGGGCCCTGATCTTTGCCTTGTCCCTAATTCCAAAATAAATAAATAAATAAATTCTCATGTACCACAAGCTTTTCTCTTCCCAGTTCCCTGTTCTAACTCACTGTTCAGCTAATGGTTCAAGCCCACCACAGAACTGGAGTCCAGAGATCACCAAGTAAGAAACTGTAACAGCTAAAAGGTATTTACACCCCCAGACCCAAAAGCGTCTGGGCGCTACAAAAGACTTTAATGTAAACATCTATTACTATGAGATGCTTTTAACAATTGATCACCTGTCTCCTAGATGCTGAACTGGTAAAGGAAACAGGTGCTTTAAAATAATCTATCGGGACAGGCCGGATCTACCTCAGATAAATGTCAACATAAACTAATAATGATTCTTTTCTCTCAAGTTTTTTTTTTGTGTCACCAGCATCTTGTCAGACAGAAAGTTCCCAGCCACAGCCAAGAGGGATACATGTCTCCAGAACAACAGATGGATGACAGACAGCATCCCACAACGCCTGTCTACCTCGGAAAACTCCCCTTCCCCATTCCCCCCAGAGCCAACCGATGTCCAATTGTCAGCTGGAAGCAGTTTTTGTGAGGAACGACGCCCCTACTCCCATCTACCTGCTTTTTTTTTATAATAAGGGAAAGTCTGGGATGTAAGGGTTTGGTCTTTAATTATGTCATCAACCTTCGCCGGTGTCCCAGCCTAAAAAGCGGGTGGGCGCTCTGTTCTCTCTCTCTTTCTCTCCGCTCCTTTCCTCCCCGTCGGGCTCCCTCTCTCTCTCTCCCTCCCCCCTCTCTGTCTCTCTGTTTCTCTGTTTCTCTCTCTCCTTCTCTCTCTGTCTCTCTCTGTCTCTCTCTGTCTCTCTCTCTCCCTCCCAATAAAGCTCTAAAAAGGTTAGCCATGGTTATGATTCTTTTAATCAGCACGCTCCTCTGCCGGCATGGCAGCTGCGGGCGGCGACTAGCCAAGGGGGAGGGTGCAGCGCCGTTTGACCAGCGCCGTAGCATAACCAGCGCCGTAAAAATAATAACCAACAACCACTGTAGCAGCAGTGTGCTCTGTCTCCGGAGCAGTTACATCATCACCTGCCACCAGGTGCCTTTCTGCCCTCGGGTATGCGACATGTGCAGCCTTTAAAAGTGCCCACCAGGCACAGCTCGCTCTCCTGCCACCTCTTCTTCCTCTTGTCTCTTCCTTGTTCTCTCGGTTTCTGTCTGTCTGCCTGCCTGCCTCTCTCATGTTCCAACTCCAACATGGCCGTTTGCTCTTTCACTCTCCCCCTTCCCCAGTCAACCTCTTGCACTAACTCTGTTGTGTGGTGGCATGTTTGCTGAGTGGCAGGCGTACCTTAGCAGGGCCTGCTGAAAGGTACCCACTTTGCCTTTCTTTTTCTTTTCTTTTTTTTTTATCCTTACAATCGCACATCAGATATTTACATTGCAATTCATAACAGTAGCAAAATTATAATTATGAAATAATTTTATGGTTGGGGGTCACTACAACATGAGGAACTGTATTAAAGGGTCACAGCATTAAGAAAGTTGAGAACCACTGTTCTAAGGGAACGATTCCTGCAGGTGCTACATCTCACCAAGTAGTCTTTAGCTACATGACTGCATTTGTCCTTCAAAACAGCAGCTGTATCTGCCAGCTCTTTGGTCCTTTGTGTATTTACATATATGTTCGCTGTGGGAGTCTGCCAGAGTCCAGCTCCAATCTGTGAAGGGTTTTTGGGGGGAGGAGAAAGGAATGAGGAAATGATAGATAGAAAGATAGAAGGAGCTGATAAGAAAAACAGGACAGCTTCAGGAGGGCCCTAAGTCAATACCCAGTCACCTTGAGGTTTATTCCAAAGGGCTTTTTATACAATGCCAAGGGGTAAGGCAAAGGGCTTCCCGCTTTCAAGATCAAAACACAACATACAGCCAAGGGTAGACCCTTCAAAACACCTAGTAATGCAGCCCCGCTGGGTAAAGCAAGCTCAGATTCTCTGACCTTGAGTAAGGTCTCACTAGGAAGCCTCTGTGGGCCTCCACAGCTCCCCTGGATGCAGAAGGCTCCACAGCTGTGTAAGGTGAAGGTGCTTCTAGTTAGAAGGGACTCTCTGCAAACGGGAAAACTGATGCCCCTCACATCACTGATCAGTCAGTGGGTGGGAGCCAAATCAGTGAGGAAAACTGCTGAATATGGGTTTGTAGCTGGAGAATTTCTCTCCAGCTTCTGCCAAGTCCCGCCAGTCCCAGAGCCCACTTATAAAATAAACACACAGACTCTTACATTATTTAAACTTCTTGGCTATTAGCTCAGGCCTATCATTGTCTAGCTCTTACTCCTATATTGAGCCCATTTCTATTAATCTATACTTTGCCATGTGGCTCGTGGCCCACTGGTACCTTACATTTTTCTTGTCCTGGCGGTGGCTCCAGGCAGTCTCCCCTCTCCCTTCCTGTTCACTCAATTCTCTTCTCTGTTAGTCTCGCCTATACTTCCTGTCTGGCTACTAGCCAATCAGTGTTTATTTATACAGAGCGATATCCACAGCATGGGTTCATGGGGGGTGGGAATCACTTCACACACCTGGGCTTGGACAGAAGAGGCTAGAGAAGAAGAAATCCAGAAAGCAGCCCCTGAAGCCCAGGAGCATGAACTCCAGCTTACCGCAGCTGGTCCAGGAGGAAGTTCTGCTGGGGGAGGCAGGCAGTTAGAGGATGGAAGAAGAAGGGGACAGATTCTCAAGCCTGGTCTTTTACTAAGCAATGGAAAATTCCCAGGCAGCTTATCACTGACTGCAAAGGTAAAAATAAAACCAAAAGCAGAAACAGGCAGCTGGCTATTTCCACCTATCTGGCCCTGGGCCACACATGCATTCTGCAACCCCATTGTTAGGTCTCAGACTGTCCACGTCTAGAAATGAGCTCAAGCTGGACTAGAGAAGGGTTTCTGGTGGTTTGATGGAAGCCAGCATTCCTCAGGAACTAGAGAAACTGGTTCCCAGCTGCCAAAAGGAGTCATTCCCCTTTACCTCTGGCAGAAGGGACTGGATGGCTACCTGTGGTGACTATCAGCATATCACAGCCCATGCTGGCCTCCAGGCTCCCTGAGTATCACAAGTACCTGTTATACAGTTCAAAGTCCATGATAGCACTCTATCCTTCCCTTGCCGACATCGACATCCTCCTTATAAACCACAGGATTTCTCTATCACTCTATCTCTATTCCTTCTCTTTCTCCCTCTTTCTAGCTGTCTCTCTATCCTTTTGCTCTCTTGTTATTCTCTCCCATGTGTGTTTCTCTCTCTCTCTCTCTCTCTCTCTCTCTCTCTCTCTCTCTCTCCCCTCTATTCTCTACCTCTTGCTATCTCACTAGCTCCACTATTCTCCCAGACTCTCCCACTTCTCTAGAGCCGGCCATGTCTAGTCTGCTTTCTCTTTCTCTCTACTCTGAACTCCTCCAGTTGCCTCTGGATATTTTCTCTCTCTTTAGTCACAATAAAAAACCCTTACCCTAATAATGGAGCAGCCAAGCCTACCATCTCTTCACTACACCACCACCACGACCACCCCACACTTACACCCATCAAGTGCAAAGGACCATTGCATCATCTTCCACATGTGCCAAAGCCACAGGAGCAAAAGCCTCTGCATGGCATTTGCCATCATACTCTGCAAAGCACAAGTTTAGGATTCCCAATCTCCATCAGCAATCACGCATGTGCACAGGCCAGGACAGAGAGCTGCCACCAGAGGCAAAATCAACCAAGCAGAGGCAAAGGAGATTCTAGCACCATGGTAAAGAGAAGTGCCCTCCCTCCACTAAGACAATGGCATGTGTCAGGCTAGGGGAGGCCCAGCAGGAGGGACAGGCAAAGGCGGAGCCTGTGTCTCCAGGGGACACAGTTAAGCACTGACAGTGCCTGGAGGATGGTAGACCGGGAGAGGATGTAAACAAAGAGTTACTTTGGGGAAGGTAGCCGCCTGTGATTAATTCACACTTTTATCCGTGTATGTCAGGCATGACTCTTTTCTTCTACATGAATATGCATGAGTTTCCCTAATAAAATCCCTTTGTCTCCTTTGTTTAAGGAGATGTGCTTTGGGAGTTTTCCCAGTGCTCTTTTTATTTGAACAAGTAACAAACCCTTCTTCACTCCTGTGTTCCCCTGGTGTGCATATGGCTTTGCCCTCATCCAAGGGTGGACTCGCTATGCTCTGCTACAGGTTGAAATACTAATGCTATTTTATATGCGTTACAAATGAAATGGTCCTCACTAACACCATGAATAAAGTTGTTACCTGCTAAAGTTGTCTACATGAAAATTTTAAAAACCTATTTGCATACTGGTATTTTTAAAGAAACTAAAATGAATTTTTTTTTAATTTTTTTTTAATTTTTTTTAAATTTTTATGCCTATGGATATTCTGTCTTCATTATGTCCGTGCACCATGAGCACTTCTGGGGTCCTCAGAGGACTGAAGAGGGTGTTGGATCCCCTGGGACTAGAGTTACAGATGATTGTGAGCCACCATGTGGGTGCCAGTACTCTTAACTGCTGACACATTTCTCCAGCCAGAGAAACAATATCTTAAAAGATAAAAATAAAGGATTGGAACAAGATACAGCACAGAGGTGTATAGAACATGGAAACCTTACTCAATATAAAAGAAATGCAGAGCATGAACAGTGAACCTTCAATGCCTAACACAACTATTAAGCCAACAATGAAAAGCTGTACCAAAGTGTGGGAGAGATCAAGCTATAAAAAGATCTGCTCTATTAAGACAGGTGATTAGAAAAGCAAGGAGGGGTCCAGTGAAGATCTAACTACACCATAGCATGCCTATGCATACAGACATGTACAGAACTGGGCTCACATGCACATGAGGAAGTTTGAATTTGTTACTGCCTTTGTCTCAGCACTTTCTGTTTGTTTTACTTTGAAGAAATGAAACATTGCAGATAAATGGTCTCAGTTACTCACAGTATTGCTTTTACCTTCCCACCTCCTTAGAGAGCCAACTATGTAAATTTGAATATGCGGTGGTTAGAATGAGAATGGCATCCATAGGCTCATCTATTTGAATACTTCATTGCCAGTTGGTGGATCTGTTTGGGAAGGATTAGGAGGTGTGGCCTTGTTTGGAACTAAGTCAATGGGTGCAGGCTTTGAGGCTTCAAAAGATTCACACAATTCCCAGTGCTGTCTATCCCTATCTGCCTCACGATGATAAACTGCCTCTCAACTCTTTGTTCCCTCTGCCATCCAGAACTGTGATCCTCTGAAATGTTAAGACAAACGAAATGCTTTGGTCGTGGTGTTTTATCACAGTAATAGTAAAGTCATCAAGACAGAGCTTCATCTTCTTCAGTAGCACACTGTGGAAGGGACTAAATGGAGAACCTTGATCTATGTGTGTCAGCTTGGAGGGAAACAATACACCACATTGCTGAGTGACACTATTCCTGGGTGGCATAAGCAAACATGTACATGTTTGTTCCTATCCTCACCCCAGATAGGAAACCAACAACAGACCAAGGTCCAGTTTGGTGAACCAATGGCTTTTGCTGGGACTGCTTACAGCTGTACAGGTGAAGGGTTACTTATAGGAACAGAAATGAGCTGAGTAAGTGCGTAGTGGCTTAAATAACATCAGGCGATGATGCCATCAGTGGATGCCTTCACATCCTCCAGCTCCCGACACTTCAACAGATGAGTTATATTCAAACAACAAAAGTGTTTGAATATGGGGCACTTCCTGTTTACTTCCAATAAGATTTTGGTGTGGAGACTTCCCCAGAAGAGAATTTCAACAGGGAGCATTCAGGGCTATTAGCCAGAGCCACATCATTTTGTAAAGTTCCTCCATTTCAGACAGAGATAACAGTGGCAATTCCCAAGTCTAAAGTAACTTGTTTTTCTATATTCTTGTTCTGTCCATCCAATGAACCCCAGTAAACTGATCACAAGAGATGTTTACACATTGCCTGACATTCCTTGAGTCACTACTCATGTCCCTAGCTACCCCTAACAATAGTCACCACAACCCCAAAAGGGAAGGTGTTCTGTCCTTTGCCCTCTTTCCCTTTTCTGCCTTACGACACCCAGCCTGTAAGCAACAGCAAACTCTGCTTTCTTAGACTAGAACTGTCCCCTCCTCAGGCCCTTCACAAATGAAGCCTGTGCTGCCGTAGAGTTGCTTATTTCCGTGTCTGTCTTTCCTTCCGATCTTCCAAAGCCAGCAGGAAGAACAGTGAAAGTCTGTGACAAACACTTATGTCCTGGGACCACATGACGCAGCCTCTCCAGGACAAGATAAGTATGTAAGTCACCTGTTGTCTCAGAGGCTGAAGATGCACATCAGGGCAGCACCACCTGTCAATGTCATCTATTTCAAGTTCTCATTGTTAGTTTATTGTGCCTACAGAGGAGCACAGTGATTTATTAACTGACTTTCATCTCTACAGTATCTGAAAAAAATCATCTGTCCATCCTAACTGCTAAAGGTAGATTCCTTTGCGTTGTCTAATGTACAGATTAACAGTCTTGTAAACACTGAAGTTCAGCATCTTTACTTCCAGCCCTCTTCCCTTGCGTCTCTTGCTTTGCTGCAGAGCCTCTGACTAGTAAAGCATGCTCATAGATAACATTGTCCTGTTCATTACCCAAAGGGAAAGCTCTCAGTGTTTCATATCTAAGCCTACTGCTTACTGCACATTTCACAGACTCTCAGGACCCCTTAAATGCACCATTCTGGACTCCTGGAGGCCTCATGGGTCTTGTTCGAGATGGGATCACGAGAAATAACAGCCACTGCGTTTGTTCAGAATTCCCAAACCCATGCCTTGAAATGAGAACCACACTGGATCACTAGAGGGTAAAAGGTAGCAGAAAATGAATTCCAGATTAATAGGGAGGTCTGAACAACGTGGGTTCTGGGGGAAGGTGAGGCTATAAGACTGGCCAGCCCTCTCCTCACATTGCCAGCTCTGCTGCACTCACCTTGGGGTCCCTCGTTCCAGCTGCCTCAGGATCAGCTCACATTTTTTCCTTACATGTAAGAGCAACAGAGGGGCTGATTTCATTCTATGCTTCAGGAAGGAAAGGTGAGCCCAAATGAGTACAGGGTAAGTTTGGGTCTTAAACACAGGAACACACAACTCACCATTGTGGCAGTAAATGGGATGTTGTCGATCAAAGACGATGCCAAGGCTGAGACCCACACTATTAGTACGATGGCAGCTGCCAAGCGCTGATCTTCTGGAACCATCTAAAAGGAGCAGATAATAGCCATGCTATGCATTAACCATTGCATGTTAAATCACACACATGGGAAGAGTCAAAAGATTTTTAGTCCTTCCTCTGACACATGATAAGACCAAGGTAAGCATAGACATGCAAACCAGGGTCACACCTATACCAGGAACAGTGGCCACAAGTGATGGAGGGGAAACCATTCATAGTCAAATAGCTCTGTAGGCAGAGGAGTGAGCATTTCTTACCCACATCTGGGGGCCACATAGACTGATCCTCCTGCTTGATGGCCCAGCAGAGTTCTAAGATAGGAATCTCTGCAGCATTCACTTACTGTGCACTGCCCCTCCTTAGACATATTTTAACTAAAGGCCAAAGCAAATCAGCAAGCATCTATAATTACATATTCTTTTGATAAAAGTATCCTTCATCTTTAGGCTACCCAGGATAAAGTAGGCTCCCTTTAGTGCTTTGGACATAATTGACATAATTAATGTAACATTCTTACCAGAATTTTTTTTTCTTTTTTTCTTTTAACAAAAATCAAAGATTAGTAGCTAAAACACATTCTATTAGAACACTCAATGTACCTTTATCAGCAAGGCTGTCTGTTCTCCAACATACTCTACCAGGTGAAGTTGTGCCAAGGCCTAGAAGAAAGATGTGTTTAAAAATGAGAATATATGAAGATTTCTTTTGTCTTTCAAATCAGAGGGGAACGTACGCTAGGCCCAGATTATCATTTCTCATTAAAGATTTGACTCCTTAACACAATGTGTAAACAAATTTGCTATCAGATACACTCAGGAAGATGCCCAGAGGGAAGATGTACAATAGCAGGGGCAGGAATTCCTCATAGATCTGTGTCAACCTCTATGTTAAATTTAAATCTGGACAGGAGGCAATCCTTTTATCTAAGGTCTACATGGAAGACACCACTCGATTGCTCAAAAGGAATCCATAAAAAAGGTCTTTTTAAGTGAGATGCATTTCCAATGCATTTTAAAAATTCAGTTTTAAAAAAAAAATGCAGTTCTTACCACCCTTAAAGCAAGAGAAAAAAAGGACATCTGATGAGGCACATGGCCATTTTCACAGCATGAGGAATGTGTCTTCATGACAATCTGTTTCCGGCGGAATGTAGAAGAGTAGCATAAGATGACGGATGCTCAAGAGATCGTGGTCAGACCACAGCTTGGTCTCAGAAAAGGACACAGCACTGGGATAGGACAGCAACCCAGCTGCCCATTGCCCCTTCAGTGTGTGACATTTCCACTGGAGTTGCACTGAAGGAGGATTAATACTGAAATGTCAACTTGAATGTGTGTGAATGTAAGTTACAGAATCCTGGTCCATATGTGCAGTTTCCAGCTGGACTCCATTAGCAGTTCCTGCCCAGTTCCTGTGCTACCAACGTCTGGAGCCTGTAAACTTCACCATCAACTTGATGGGATTTAGAATCACCTCAGAGACACGACTCTAGGAATGTCTGTGAGGGTGTTCCAAACAGGTATAACTTGGGAAAGAAAATCCACCCAGTATTCCATGGGCTGGGGTCTCAGACTGGACGGAAAGTGGAAAAGAGTAAGCATTGAGTAGCAGCATTTGTCTCCCTCTGCTCCCTGACCGTGGACACAAGACCATGACCATCTCTCTCATGTTTCTGCCACCATATCTAAAGTCATTTCTGTCACTTTCTCCATGATAATATCCTCAAATTGTGAGGCAAAACGAACTCTCCCTCCCTGAAGTTGCCAAGTATTTTGCTATAGCAATGAGAAAAATAATACAGAAGCTTGGTACGGGGATGGGGCTGTTGTGGTATTATTACATTTATTCTTTCTGTAACAACAAATGGCAAAAGCAAAAGGGGACATTTGATTTGGGCCTAGAACTTGAGGGTCTAGCCCATCATGGCAGGGAAAGGATGGCAATAAGAGCATAGAGAAGTTGGTCACACTGTATCCACTCTCAGGAAGCAGAAAGAGATGAATGCCAATGTTCCACTCTGTTTTACCTTTAATAATAATCTAGGACCTCAGTGCATGAAATGGTACCACCCACATTTAGGGCGGGTCTTTCCTCTCCAGTTAAACTGTTCTGAAAACACTGTCACAGCCATAGTGTTCCTAAATTCAGTCAAGTTGACAATGAACCTGACCGTGTGGTACTAAGGCATTTGCAATTGGCTTGTGGAAAAATTTGGAAGACTTTATAGCTGAGACCACAGAAGCCCTAGAATGCTATAAGCATGGATAGGTCATTCTAGAGTAAGTGTGAAAGACCAGGATGCTGAAGGCAATGGGGATTAGAGACTGTGCCCATGAGATTCTGGAGGGATCAAAACTCTACAAGGAAATGGGCTAGAGGTCATTCACGTTACATGATGGCAAAAATTCTGGCTCTTTTCAGCCTCTGTCCTGAAAACTTCAGTGAAGCTAAGTTCAAAGGTAATGTATTCAGTTGTTGGAGAAATTTCAAGAGAGAAGCACATCCAGATGTGGTTAACACTTAATGCTTTTGGTCAGATCTACAGTGCGAGAACAGAAATACATGAAAAATGTGCAGTTTGATGAGGAAAGGAGTCTAGATGAGTTTATAGTTCAAATAATATGGGTGCAGAAAAAGTGGCTGCAATTGTGAAGAAGATGAGTAAGTAGCATTAAAGAGAAGCCTTTCCCACCACATAGGGACAAAATGATGGCTCCAATTTGTAAAATTGCAAATGCATTTAAAGGGAGAAAGCCTGGCTTTAAAATGCCACTAAATTGGTTCCTTTTTCAAAAACAACCATCTAGGGAATTATTTTCCCAAGTTTAACCATTGAGGGACATAGAGGCTACTACAACAGTGTCAGGTTGCCAAAGTATACCTTAAGCCAGCCACAAAAATTGACAGTGTGACCCCATAGTGCTTGTTTGACAAGAATGCAAAATTCAAGAGTTACAGAGTTGTGGAGGCTTCCACCAAGGTGCCTATGCTGAGGCCAGACATTGTGTCTCAGGGTAAGATTCCTGGAATAAGGCCTTGAAGAGCCTATAGTGAAGCTACAAAGCAAAGTCTAAAGTACAATGGAGACCAAGATACTCGAGTTACCAGAACGACGGATGTCAACCAAGGAAAGCTGCATGAGGAGAGAGGAGTCAGCCCGAGAGAGAAGAGTTGTGTCCTGCAGAAGGGAGACCTGCAGAGGCAGAGCTACCCGCGATGGTTGAAGCCCAAAAGATCCCATCACAAGGCCCAAGGGCCAGACATGGAACTGCAGGATGTGGTTCTCTCCTCCCTTTTGAAATAGGGATGTTTACTCTGTGTCTTTGAATATTGGAAGTCTATAGCTTGTTACTTTATTGCTGTTCTTGGTTGGTTTTGATTTTACAAGAGCTCATAGTTGAGACCTGGCCTCCATCTCCCTAGGGATTCTGCACTTAGACTTTTGAACAGTGTTAAAACAGTTAAGACACTGTGGATTCTCAGAGATGGACTAAATAGATTGTGTACTATGAGAGCAGTGTGAAAATAGGAGACAAGGGTGGAATATTAAACGAAGTATTGTATTTGGGTGTCAAGTTGACCAGGGGTAGGCTTACGATAGCAAATCTTCATTGTCAGCTTGGCTGTATTTGGATGTGGAAGTCAAACCTCTAAGTAGGCTTGTGAAGGTGTTCTCACAGAGATTTAGCTAGGGAGGGAAGACAAACCCTGAATTGAATATGAGAGCTTCCCTCCTGTAGACTAGGTTCCTCGCTGAATACAAAGAAAGAAGTGCCCTGAGCACCAGCACCCATCTCTCTCCGTTTCTCCGCTGTGTACTATGTGACCAGCCTTACACTTCTGTCCTCACAGCTACAACCACCTGTTGCCACAATTGCCCGCCAGGACAGATAGATGTTCCTTTTAAACTGTGAGCCAAACAGATGATTCCCTCTGTAGGGTGAGGTTCTGAAGGATTCTGTCACTATGAGAAAAGCAGCTAATGCAGAGCGAGGTCATTCCTTGCTATGGGGTGTCATGCTGTGTCCTCAGCCTCTGCACAGTGGGTGATAGCAACGCTTCTAATATTGCCATGTGAAACCAAAAATGTCTCAGAACATGGGCTGAGTCTCATCGGAGAGTAAAATAAACCCCTTTACTAGCAAGTAATTTAACATAACCCAAGTTCAATTAAACAACAGTGAACATTGAAAAACTTAGACGCAGCTAAACCTTTTGTCCAATTTAAGTTAATATTTCCTGCCAGATGATATATAAAGATGCTCATACATGTATATTCATCCACGGTATGCTGTGCACACCTTATGTGTAGATGTAGATGCCTAATATCATAAAAACCTCAAAACCTATGTGTGCAATATGAAAAGATAAAATAACACCTTCAACAGACTTGAACATTTCACCAAATAACTCATTTCAAAATATCTGACCTCGTAATTAAAGAAAAATCAAATTACAAGGAAAATACAAATGTTGTGTATTATGATATAAAGTGCTAAATTAAATATGTCACGATTCCATCTATCATGGATAAAGTTGACAAATATATTTGGCACTTGAAAAATAAAAGTTAGTTTGTACTTGAAGAGTATGCATATCATTCATCTCCATCAACGACACACAGTAGAGAAAGGGAGTGCTATAAATCACAGCACCACAGGGACCCAGCAACTGTGCCCAGAGATAAGCCAACACAATAGCTCCTTGCTGCCACCTTCAGAACAGTGGACTGCAGAGCACAGGCTCTTTTGCATCCAAACAAAAAGGCTCTGGATACAGCACCCTTTAGCAAAGACTGAATTAGTAAGCAGTTTGTCTGCATGCAAACACTACCCATCACGAAGTAGGAGCTGCAACACTTGAGTGGCAAAGACATCAAACTGCCTGGCAGCCTGAGGCAGAGCAGCCACTGAAGTCAGAAAGTGCGAGCAGCAGTGAAACTGGAGACTGGAGCAAGTCATCCTGAGAGAGATTAATGCAGCCTCTCCTGAATCCCAAGATTAAGATCAGTAATGAGATTACAGTCCAGGACCATCAGGGACAAAAGAAGGCAAGAGATGTGGATAAAAGTGGAAATACCAAAACAAAATCGGAAAGAACTAACATTTTACAAATGAGAATTCATAGATAGAAGATACAAAAGAATTTTATTTAAAGAAACCAAAGGTTGAAGAGTATTAAAATGTCAATTAAAATTGGCCCTTTATGAGCTAAAGATGAAGGCTGTCTCTAAATCACATGATAGCACTGAAAATATCAAGTTGTATAACTGTGGGAGAGCAAACCAAAATTTTAAATAGCAATCAAATCAAATAAGTCAAAAAGGAAATTGAAAATAAAAACATAGGGCCAATAAAATGATATATTTAAGCCAAGTGCTTCTGCAGCATCATCACATATAAACATAGTGTTCTCAGCCAGGTGCTTTGTGACCATCCCAGCACTGGAAAGGCTAAGGAGCAAAGATGACCTGAAGAGCAACCTAGGCTACATAACTAGTCTAGTCTGATGACCATAACTAGTCTGATGTCAGCCTTGGCTCCATAGATCTCATCTATAAAATAATAAAATAGGTAAGGCAATAAAACAAATTGGTAAGGTAAAATAAAATAAAAGGAAAGCCTTACTTAAATGTTGAAAGTTGTCACACTGGATTAAAATCCAAATACATAAAATTTGCTAAAGATACCCAAAACTAAACAAGCAGAAGAAAAATATGTACCAAGACTATTTTAACAAATGAAAGCTTCATGCTTCTTTTTATTACTTATAAAAAGCAAACAATTCTAAATTATACATAACTAATAACACAGACTCAAAAGTAAATGAAGCATAAACAAAAGAATGAGAAGTCCAAGTAGGCAATTCCACAGCCATTTTACAAAACTGACTGAGTAATGTAAGGCAAGAAGCACAATGTAAATAAAAATAAATTGAATAAATAAGAACATGAAGGCTGTCAAAATAGCTCAGTGACTGGTAAAGGCACTGGACACCAATGCTGACAACCTGAGTTTGATCCCAAGAACCCACGTGATGAAATTCCCCAAGTTGTCCTCTGACCTCCACATGCTCAGTATGTCACCGAATATAAACGTAACTTTTTAAGAATGCAAACATGATTAACATGCACGGGAAAGCCTGAAGGATATTGCCAAGATGAGCTGAAAAGAAATTTACAGTCTTAAACATAAATACCGAAAAATATAAAGCATAAAAATGGAAAGGCAAACATCAAGAAGTTAAAAAAGAACAACAACTTAGACCTTTAAAAAGTAAGGAATAATAATTATGAGTAGAAAATATTAAAGTAGCAAATTCTTAGTTGGTAGTTTTGTTAAGACTAACTACAGGTAAAGTAGTAACAGAAATGGAGTGATGGAAAAAAAACAAACCAGAGTGTGGCATCAGCAAGAAAAGGGGTATCACTAAAGACAAACGAGAAATGGGTAGGAGTAATAACTAAACACCCTTCCAAAAAAATTATATGAAAACCTATTTATTACTGTTGAAGTTCCCTTAAACACACACACACACACACACACACACACACACACACACACGCACACACAATTGTAGTTACTACATAATAGGACAACAATGTCCCCCTACTAGACACCACAGGCTAACAACCAAAAAGCCCAGTGACAGGAATGGATCTCTTCTTTCAGAATTGTAGGCCAGTAAGATCCTAAATGTCCTCAAATACTGCAGGTTGTTGCCAATGTGCTTGGTAACCTCACAGAACTTGATTGTAAGACCCTAGTGCTGAAGTGTATGAAGACACCACATTCTTGCATCACTGAACATGGAGCTATTACCCTGATTATCATCTGGACAGCTCTTCCATACTAGCCAGCTCCCATAGTGCTGGAAGGTGCTTCAATCCTATTGAAGGAGAAAAGTAACCATCAGTCTTAACTCAGCTGTGAACCCTGCAAGCTACTCTGATGACTATCCTTCAAAACATGCTCACTGGTGCAAGAGCAGCATGAACATCTTGTCCCACTCCACAAGAGGGAACCAATACCAGGCACAATGATTGAGCTAAGGACCTGTGGCTAGACAAGTCATGAGACCTAGGGGAGAACCTACCACTATTATTCTGCTAAATAAACATAATATTAAATTTACTCCTAATGATGTATTGCTATACCCATAGTTTAAATCTTCTCAACCTTCTTCAGAGAAGCATCTATTTGCAGTAGATAGCGCTCAACACAAAGACCCAAAACTGGCCATGGTGCAGAGATTAAGGGCCTTCAGAATGCTCAGTCCTAAATGTAACATCTACAATGCACCCCTTCTTCCCGAGGCTCAGGAATAGTTGTGAAAGAAGAGGTGTAAAGGTTGTAAAACTCCAGACAATAAATGAATACAGGGAAACAGTGTTCTCTGAACACCAGGCAGTTGTTCATATAAACTGAGAGCTGTTACCGCAGCATGCACAAGGCCTTTGCAGGACCAAAACAGACTAAATCCTGAGTGAATGAAGCCATGAGAGAATGTGTACTGTTGACATGGGCATGGGCACATCAGGGACACCAAGGCCTGAGACCCATGGGAGTGTCAGACTCTGGCCCACGTGAGACTCAGATCTTCCTTAGATCCAAGTGCAAATGTCAATAGTGTGTGCAGAAAATGTGCACCATAGCTTTCTCCCCAAGAGGTTTACAACCTGAAGAGTACTCCCCCACAGAGACTATTCTTACCAAGATTAGCTAAACTTGCTCCTTGGTTCAGCTATACGCCATGGCCTGCCTTGCCTCCCTGTTCAACTCTATAACAAACACGCTCAGCTTCTGAGAGTGCATGGTTTCTCTATGGTAGAGCCCAGTCAACCCAAACTCAGGTTCTCTATGTATCTGTGGGTTTATCTTTTCTTCTTTTCCTCACTGGCCCAGTAAGGTCCAATCTCTGGAGCCAGACAAGGACTCAGCCTCCCAGCACAGAGAGCAGAAGTGGATCTGAAGTCCCACCTCTACCTGAGGAGCTACTGGCAATTGGTAGCCTCTGGGAGAGAGTCAGCGTTCTTTAAGAGAGCTACCACCAGTAAATTGACTATACTGCAGGTAAAGGCCACATGCCCATCAACACCAGAGCAGCACAGATAGGACTCGATGAAGGAAGAAAATGAAAGAGGACACAGTTGCCTAGGTAAAGAAGTGGGGCGTAAATCTGAGGAGATGAGGGAGAGGGTAAATATGGCCAAAATTTATAGTACTAAATTCTCAAGGAATTAATTCTCTAAAATATGCAAAGTGAAACTGTAGAAACAAATTAGATAAGGTGTAGAAATATAAAAAGCAAAAGAAAATTCTAGCATTCTTTTTGTTTTCATTCAAATAACCACCTGATTCATTACTATTGGTTGAAAAATAATTTTTTTTCCAAATGAACTGCTTTGGCACTCAAGAAGTGGAACCCGATTGGAGGGAGCAGAGCCTGGGGTCATGCCCTGGGGATTGTATCTGTCTCCCGGCCCTTCCTGGACCTCTGCTTCCAGCTGTAGGGAACTACTTGGCTCTGCACGCCCCTTGAGCATGGTGTCTGTCCGGAAAAAACAAAGCCAGCCAACATGAACTGAAACCTCCCATCAAAGCAGCTGTTTCTCTCTTCGAGCTGTTCTCCCAGGTCTTGTGTGGCAGGGGCAGGAAGGTGATCATCACAGCCTTGCGTCTTCGTCCTACGTTTATGCTTCGATTCTGATAGGGCGCCTGCTGGGTGAGTTTACGACCACGTGGTCTGCAAGTGCTGCCCTTCGTTTTCTGTGCGTTGCTGCAAGACAGCAACTACACTATCCAGAGAACACAGTGTGGTGTGGTGGAGAGAGACCTCACCCTTGCGAATTTCCCAGCCTTGCCTCTGTGCGCTGCTGCGAGACAGCAGCTACGCTGTCCAGAGAACACAGTGTGGCATGGTGGAGAAAGATGGCACCCTTGTGTATTTCCCAGCCTTGGGGCAAAGTTACTGTTATTATCAACAGCAAACGTGTCATTGCCTCTAGGATTTTCAAATTTCCCTGTCGTCGTTGTTAGGGTTTGAGATTTGCTGAAAGTTTTCATCGTGACTTTGAATGCTCTCAAATGCTTTTTACCATCTATTGAAATGATCATATGGGCTTTTCCCCTATAATGTTAGTACAAAGAATGGATTACTCGACTTTAGGATGTTAGATCAACACGGTTACTGAAATGAAACTGCCTTGGTTGTGTTGCCCGTTTCTTACACTGTGGCATCCAGTTAATATGATCCAGCCGGGCAATGGTGGCGCATGCCTTTAATCCCAGCACTCGGGAGGCAGAGTCAGGCAGATCTCTGTGAGTTCGAGGCCAGCCTGGGCTACCAAGTGAGTTCCAGGAAAGGCGCAAAGCTACACAGAGAAACACTGTCTCAAAAAACCAAAAAAAAAAAAAAAAAAAGATGTTTAGCTCCGTGTTCATGAGGTCTGTTACTCAGGGTTTCTTTCTCCCATAATGCCTATGTCCTAAGAGTTACAAAATGAGCTGTTTCCTCTTGAAATGGATTCATGGGATTAGAATTAGTTCTTACTTCAGTCTGAAAAAATTCTACAGAGAAGTCAGCTGTGTCTGAACTTTTCCAGATGGAAACATTTACATTATTAATTCAGTTTCTCTGATTGATGTAATAGTATTCAGAATTTCTATTGCAACTTAAGTCAGTTAGGGTGTTCTATTTCAAGACAGTATTTCATTTTATGTAAATTGATGAATTGATTGTTACAAATTTATTAATATATTCTCGTTGTTACTTTAAAGTCTGTAGTGTCTGGATTATAACTCTATTTTCTTGTTGATATTGGCAGTATGTGTACTCTGATTTCTTTGCAAAGGATTAGCTTTCTATCTGATGTTTTATATATTCTTCTTCCTGTTTTGTTGATGCTGATCTTCTCTTTGTTAGTTTTTTTCTTTCTATTTCATTGTCTTTATTCTTTTCTCAGATTCTTCTTCAAGTAGAACATTGAAGCACATTGAAGTAGATGATTTCAGAGTTTTCTTGTTTCATGTATTTCATCTACAATTTCCCCTTTCAACTAGTTTTTGCTGTGTCAAAAAAATTTTTTGAGGTGGTTCAAATTCACGTTTTTTTCTCCAGCTCTGGGGTCTGTCTCTCATGTGCATAGTACAGGGGTCAGCCAGAGGCTTCAGTGTCTCAAGCTTCAGTCCAACTCTCCAAGCTAGTTGGCTGGCACACATCTACCATTCCTAAGCTGGCCAGCCACCTGTGTGGAAGGTCCTGTTCAACTGGTTTGAGATAGCCCCACATATCCAGGAACTGACTGAGACTTGTGCTATTCATGCACAGAATGGATTGAGTCCTCTGGCTCTCTCTTCTGAAATCCTCTGCCCATCCATCCCACAGGCACCATCATCTGGCTCCTCCAGGCGGAGTGCTGACAATCAATGTCACCATGACACTCCGTGACAGAGGCCAGCCCTGGGAGATCACGGAGATGAAAAATAAAGGAGAACCATCCATGACAGGGCCACTTCAGGTTTCCACTCCCCTCCAACACCCACTTCTTTTTGTTCAAAGTCCATGCTGATGGTTATGATAAACAGCGCTGGTGGCAGCACTGGTGACTGGTGGAAAATTCAGGGGCCATGGCCCACGACTACCAGAGTTACAAAGAGCTTTATTAGAAAGAAGGGTATAGGAGGGAGGAGAGCCAGGCCTGAGGAGAAAGAAAGATGGCAGGAACAGAGCAGAGAGCAGGGAGCAGAGAGGGGACAGAGAGAGAGCAGAGAGAGAGGGTGGGGGTCTGCGTCTGGCTTTTTAAGGCAGGTACATAGTGGCCAGTGCCCACTGATGATGTAAGACGCAAGACCCCAAGCTGCGCATGTACAGCACCTAATACATGCTCTGTTGACATTTCTGTTTTGTCCAGATTTCAGTTATAATCAGAAGGAAGAATGGACATTAATGTGTTTATAGCTGTAAAGGAGAATTGGAGTTGGACACTCTCGTTTCTTGTATAATACAGGTAACATAATAACAACCCAGGTCTACACCTAAAAGTAGGAAGAATATGCTTCTCCTGTGCCAATCTTCTCCTCTTCACTGATTAGCACACATTTAAACAAGGAGTGGGTGGGAACAGAGTCAGGGTCTCACACTACCCGAAACCCTCTGCAAAGTTAGCCAGATCAGGATGAGTCGCACAGCACCTCTAGAAGGAAGCGAAGGGGGACAGGCAGCCTGACTGGTGTGCTGAGGCAAATGCACACCTGTGGTGATATTTTCTTTTGTATTAAAATGTTATATTTTAATAAATAAAGTTGCCTGGGGGTCAGAGCTATTAACAAGCCATAGCCAGGGTCTGGCGAACAAGTAGTGATGAGGCAGTTAGGCAGTTGGGCTTACAACCAATGAGAAGGCAGAACAGAATTCTATAAAAAGGCAACCCCCCTTTTGAGCGGAGAGTCGTTGCTTCAGGGAGAGACTAGCTAACTGAAAGCGGTTAAGGCTCTTAGCTCTGACCTCTTCGGCTTTTCTCTTTACTTGGATAGTGTGTTTCTTTTTTGCTACTAAGTTACAACTACATCTGGCGCCCAACGTGACAGGAATCCATTAACTGCGGGTCCGGTTTCCTGCCTGGGCGGCTGGCTCCCTAGCTCCGGCCCAGGCCGGACTGAAGGTAGGCCCAAGCGGTTAACAGTTCTCTCTCTTCCTCCCTCCACACCTTGGACAGCGGGTGGCTGTTTTGGAATCCCTCCCGCCCTCCCTCCCTCCACACGAATAAAAAAATTTACGGTTCTTGTTTACATATATATATATATAAATGGGTTTTCTGTGTGCATTAGAAGGAAATTGGGCTTTGTTTGAAAATTTAGGCAATGTGATAATGGAACAACTGAATGGGATGATTAATATTAGTGGTATTATTATTATTATTCAACTCGTAACTGTGTTTTTACTCATTTTACAATTTAAAAGGATAATTGATTTAAGTGCCAGGATAACGGTGTTAGAAACTAACTGTGGAGTTGTTCCAAGATCGGATTGTGCGGTTACAGAAAGGAAGCCTGTTTTTACACAGTCACCCTTGATTTGTCCGGTAACCACACAACAGATGCCTGATCAAATGACTACACAGAATATTTGGGTTCCAATTGACATGATGGATTTAAAAAAGTTTAAGGAGGCAATAGTATTTTATGGCATGCATTCCTCATATATAAAACAAATGTTAAACTCTTGGTCAACATATAATAAGATTACACCACAGGACTGGCGGGATCTGGCACAGGCTGTTTTGGAGCCAAGCCAGAAATTCCAGTGGCACATTTATTATAAGGACGAAGCTAGAAACATAGAAAAACAATAGAAGGATAAAGGAATACAAGTCTGCCAGGATCAGCTTATTGGAGAAGGCCAATATGCTTCCGTGCAAACCCAATGTCAATATGATATGCATACCTTGGTTTTATGTCGTATGGTGGCCTTGAATGCATGGGACAGAGTTCAGGAACCAGGAAAAAAAGCTGAGTCATTTACAAAAGTTACACAAGGCCCAAAGGAATCTTTCACAGATTTTTTACAAAGACTGACTTCAGCAGTAAAGAGAACGGTCCCCGATTCAGAAGCTAGTCAGATAATAATTGAATCTTTGGCCTTTGAGAACGCAAATGCAGCATGCAAAAGTATAATCAGGCCGTTAAAGGCAAGATCTGCACCCTTGGAAGATTGGATTAGAGACACAGTTAATGTGGAGGCTCAGGACAATGATGATAAGTGGGTAGGAGAAGTAATTTCAAGAGGTTTGAGGAATGTTAGATGTTTTGGATGTGGACAGCAAGGACATTTGAAGAGGGACTGTAAACGAGTCATTTCTAGGAACAATGTTTCTTCAAGGAACAATGGTAATAGAATGCCCCTTCCTTCTGGAGTATGCAGAAGGTGTGGTAAGGGAAGACACTGGACCAATGAATGTAGATCGACAAGGGACAGACGGGGTAATCCATTGCCTCAGTATTCGGGAAACTCCCAGAGGGGCCTCATGCGGGCCCCAAAAGCAAATCCAGTTCAGGCCTTTCCTGCAGCCGTAGAGGAAGCCCCTGCTCAGAGCGATTAAATAACCAAATGCCTGTCGAAATAAGTCATGCTAGTCAGGATGATGAAACAAAGAGAATAGAACAATCAAAAAGGAACATAAAGAAAATTTTTTGGCAAACATCTATCAATGAGCAAAGACCAAAATTAATGGTAAAAATTAATGGTGTTTTGTTGTCTGGTTTGGTAGACACAGGTGCTGATGTTACCATAATTGCACCAGAATTTTGGCATTCAACTTGGCCTCTTCAGGAGGTAAATGTTCAATTGTTGGGAATTGGGACATTATCTCGAGTAAGACAAAGTGCAAGATGGCTCGAATGTATAGGTCCAGAAGGACAGAGAGGTAAATTAAAACCATATGTGGCTAACATAGCTATGAACCTGTGGGGTCGAGACCTGTTGCAACAATGGAATGCTCAGATTAACATCCCTCCAGTCTCAGAAATAAATCAAAAAATAGCACATGTTTCTGAGAGAAATATTGGAAAGCATTATTCTAAGTGGTCACCAGTCATCCATATTATACGAGAACAGGGCACAACAACTGATGATCTCCCAAAGAAACCAACAGCTTTACCTCTAAAATGGTTGACAGACAAGCCTGTATGGGTTCAGCAATGGTCTTTAACAACTGAGAAACTCCAGGCTTTAGAGGAGCTGGTAGAAGAGCAGTTAAATGCTCAGCATATTGAGGAATCGATCAGCCCTTGGAATTCTCCTGTATTTGTTGTAAAGAA
>CABHPH010132801.1:0-11801 GCA_902168325.1 Peromyscus nudipes
TTTTTTTAAAAAAAAAAACACAGGGAGGTTGTATAATAATCACTCGCTCTCCACTGAGCAATTATTCTTTCCCCTATCCCATGCAGCAATCCATGAAAGAAACAGAGATACGTTTAGTTGGGAAGGGCCTTCTGCTGCTAAAGACACGTCCCTCCCTGGAACCTGCATTCTGTCTTTGTCCTGCCGTGGACCACTTCGTCTCTGCTCAAAGAAAAAAATTTCCTTCTCCGTACATGTAAACTCAGAATCTGGAATCCAACTGTCTTAAAAACAAAGTTTTTAAAATGTTAATATTGTTAAAGTTTCTAAGGGTGGCCGTGGAGCTACACAGAAACCTAGGATAGTTTTTGAAGCCCCAGAGAGTATCTTCAGAAGCTGTTTGTTCTAGGACCTTTCTCGGTTGTGCCTTCTTTTCTTAGATCTTCCCCCATGGCTTTTAGAAAGTCACTGGACCTTTTCTTCCACTGTCACCTGAATGGCAGCATTTACAGGCCCTGCCTCCTCTTACTGAATACCGTGAGCATCACAGAATTGCATTGCTGTTCCTGTTTTTGAGTCACTTCCGGAACAACATACAGGACCTTCAAGAGAGAATTGTTTGTTGTTTGTTTGTTGTTTGTTTGTTTGTTGTTGGTATTTCTTGTCCTAGCTCTCCTGATCTGTTCATCAAATGTGACATTCTTAGTCCACCGAGGGCCAGGATAAAAGGTGTGTGGGCATCTTGAGCTACGGTGGCTCTTGAGGTTTTAGGATCTTTAAGGATTCCACTTCAATACCTTAAGTGACTCTATGATGCCCAAGATATCAAAGTCATACATCGCTTCTTCATTTGTCCCTGGGAAAACAACAAAAGGAATAAATTTGTTAAGAAAATCTTAAGGAGTGGTGCTGTAGAAACTGAATCTCCAAAGACCTACAATGTTCCCTGGAATCCTGTGGCAGAATGCGGTGTCTACAGATTTCTTCCCTTAAAAGGAAGGTTCTTTTTTCAGCTCTACGTTTCTACTGTAACATACCTGCTTTCCATGTGGATGAGGGTGTGTGATAAGTCTAATTATTGCTCATAGAGGAGCCAGAAGATAGAACTACTAAAAATACTTTTATTGTTCCAGCTTCAAACATGTGAACGTGAACTGGACTTATGTCTGGGGATGCAGCCTGCAAAAAAACAAAAATATTTTTAGAAAGTCCTGTGCATGCTTCTAAGCACACCAGATTTGGAAAGGCTTTTACTACAGTGTTACAATTAACTCACTGATGATATAATTTAACGGTAAATACTGCTTTGAAAATAATCTGGATGTTCTGTTATGATCATTTGTAGTAAATTCTCCAAGAATATTCTAAGACTATCATTTCCTTAAAAATAAAAAGAAAGAGGATGATACAGGGAATGGAGAAGCTGAATGAGGCAACACTTATGCTCCTGAGCTGGAGCAAGCTTCTCTGCTCACTTTGGGCCTTAAAGTTCAGACTACAGGACCTTGGGCATCAAGACATACCCAGAGGGTGATCCGGACTGTAGAAGGGGCTGAAGTATATCAACACACCTGGAGCCAGACTGTTGTGCATACGGGATGGCCTGGGCCATGCAGAGAGGGGCAGGGCGCTGGGCTGCATCTCCTCTCAGCAAATGGGTTACATGTCATGCAGTGTGCACTGAACTGTCAGGCTTCCCTCTCAGTGCACAAGCACGGGTGTGTGTGTGTGTGTGTGTGTGTGTGTGTGTGTGTGTGTGTGTTACAGTTTGGCGAATTTGGCTCTGAACTACAGTGCAATGATCACTCCATTTAAGATTCTGCATATCATCATTTGCCTCTGGTACAAGCAAATTGAGCAGAGAGGGTATACCCAGCATCTCTTAAGTTTCCTGTCTCTCCATTAGCTGCTCACAATGGAGCCTAACTGCCTGCACGTGGCCCCAACCTTGAGAGAAGGGAATAAACTGAAACAACCACTGCTGTTTCTGTGTGCGTGCAAGGAAAGATGTATCAGATTCACAAGATTTAATCATCTTTTTGACGTAGGACAAATCTCTGAGTTTCTTAACTCACTGGACTCCCCTATAAGCTACAAAAACACATTCTAATGATTTGTAAACATTTATCTTTCTACCACTATTGTGAAAAGGATCTAGTCTTCATATCCACCTTCTATTTAGTTGGCTTAAGTGATTCATTTGTGCATATTAATTTCATATTCTAATACCTTTCTGAGATTTCTAATTATTTTTCAATAGATTATTTTGGAATTTTCTAGTTTCCAGTGAGTGTGTGTCTGTGTGTGTGTGTGTGTCTGTGTATGAAGATGTGTGTTCATTTCTGTGTGTGTAGATGTGTGTATATACATACCTGTGGCGATCAGAAAACAATCTTGGATGTTATTCCTCAGGACCTACCTACCTTCCTTCCTTCCTTCCTCCCTTCCTCCCTTTCTTTTTTCTGTCTTTCCTTTTCTTTGTGGGGAGGGGGGCTGAGAAGTGGGACAAGGTTCTCACTGGCCTAGAATGGAACTCACCAAGTAAGCTAAGCTGGTTAGCCAGCAAACCAGGCTTCCTCCTACCTCCTGCTTCCCTAGTCCCCACCCCCACTTGCTTGTGACCCTTCGAATGAGTTAAGGACATCTAACTCAGGTCCTTATGGTAGAAGGGCGAGCATTCTACTTACTGAGCCGTCTCCCTTGCCAAGAACTTTCTAGGTACTCAGTCATCGCTCGTCTTCTCTGTTCCTAGTCTTACAATTTTAAATCCTTTAGTTTGTCTTTTCTAGCTGTTCTAGCTGATGCTTCCAGTGTTAAATGACAGTGGTGAAAATGAATATCGTTATAATTTTGTTCCTGATGTTAGTGAGAAAATTTACTTATTTTGTAAAATTTTAGTTGGGTGATTGTGACACACAAACGTATGCATATCTGTGAATACATGTATAAATATCTGTACCTATACATCGCTACACACAGATGCAACATATAGTTAGTGCATCAATTCCCCCCTTTCTGAACTCTTAAAAATGGAGATTGGATTTTGTCAAATGCTCTTTCAGTGCCTATAGACATGATGTAAGTTATCTCCTGAAATCTATATAAAATTTTACGTATCATCTTAAATTTATGCTATGAATATCAGAACATCTTTGGGTAATGAAACATATTTGGTTTATTCTTTTACTATGTAACAGGGCCCCAGACCTTAGCACAACTGACTCCATGATGGAAGGACTACTCAAGCCATAAGACACAACACGTAGACAGCACCACCAGCCAAAATAGAAAACAAAGACCTAATTTCTTCAAGGTCCATAGTTCTGGGAAAGTCTCTAGATGTACTGACCTTGTTTTTTGGCTTCTGTTGCTCCATTTCTGGCTAACTGTCCTTCTTAACTGAAGAATATCAACCCAGAACATGGTTTTGTGCTCAAAAGCTCACCCTAAAAAAGGCTCAGTGCTACACTGGGATCCTGAACACCCAGTGTAGTCACTGGCTGGCTAATAAAGACTTTCTATTGGCTTAAATCCATGTCTGAGCAGTCTTCTCTGGCAGATACCCCACAACCCTATACTGCTAAATATTCTTTGCTTCTATTTCATATAATATAACTGTATCAGTATTTAGTAGTGAAATTGGTCTGCACTTTTTTTAGCTTTCATTGTTTTGATATTGATATTGTACCCACTTCATAAAATAAATTTGGACACATTCTTACGTTTTTGTTACTGAGTTATAATAGTTTAAACAGCACCAAGTAGATTCTATACAAATGATGCTGTGGATGATTGTTTGATAAATAAAACACTGATTGGCCAGTAGCCAGGCAGGAAGTATAGGCGGGACAAGCAGAGAAGAGAATTCTGGGAACAGGAAGGCTGAGGCAGAGAGATACTGCCAGCCGCCACCATGACAAGTGAGATGTAAGGTACTGGTAAGCCACGGGCCATGTGGCAACCTATAGACTAATAGACATGGGTTAATTTAAGATATGAGAACTAGATAACAAGAAGCCTGAGCCATTAGGCCAAACAGTTTAAATAATATAAGCGTCTGTGTGTTTATTTTGTAAGTGGGCTTGTTTATTTTGTAAGCGGACTGCCGGGCTTGGCGGGACCTGGAGAGAAAACTCTAGCTACAAATGGCGCCCAATGTGAGGACAAGAGTTTCCACCTAAAACCTGAGACAAAAAAGATTCTAAAACGGAGCTAAAAACAGCTTCCTAGTTGTCTCTCTCAAGTTAACAGCAGCCTTCGGGTTTGAACTACTATGGCGGGTTCGTACTACTCTATGGCGGGTTTGTGGCATGCGTGCGGGCTTGACCTATGCTGTGTTACACAGAGGTGTCTCCAAGCTGCACACTATGCTGTATATTGGATATAGTTTTTGCTAGTTTAAAAAAAAAAAAAAAGAGGTTTCTGGGCTATACTCTGCTTTGATAGAAGCATAGACCCACTGTTTTTAAGAGTTGATGGCTCCCAGAGCTGGCGGTAAACTGTACCACTGCCATGTTGGGAGGCTGAGGTGGGCAGAGCCAGCAGCCACAGTGCAGTTTCCATCTTAGAATGCTGCAGTTTAAAACAATAGATTCACGATAAGACAGATTCAGATGGAACAAGACTTTAAATGCTTTACAATGTGTGTAAAAATGTACGTAGACTTGGAAGAGAGAGAAAAAGGAATATATACAGTTATATAAAGAAATAGATAGTTTTTAAAAATAAAGTCTTTAAAGAGACAGTAAAAGTAGTATAAAAAATAGGCCACATAAAGACGAATATTACACAGAGAATCTGGATTGTGTTGTCTTTGGGATTCTTAACTGAAAAAAAAAAAACATTTGATTGTAAAAACTGTTGAGTTAACCCAATATGTATATTTTAAAGATACCTTGACTTCAAAATTTGGATCTAAAGATATGTTGCTTTGGAAAGGAAGCTCTGCTTTTGTTTCCACAGAAAGCCAGAGGCTATGGATTTGTTCCAGATTAAGATACATCAGGTTTGATCAGCCAAGACCCCATGAAAGGTCTCCGATGACACCATGGCCCAGATGATCCAACATCCAGAATGGTTTGAAGGCAACTGGCTTAGACGATACACCCTCACGGACTACTCCATAATCCTAAAATGTTCTTTATGTCCCCATAAGATACAGCGGAAGTAGTAAGAGAAGCTACGCCCAAATTCCAAATATACCAAGCTGGCTTTGGAGATGGAATTGGCTCACTCCTTCTCTAAACCCAAGTATATTGCTTAAAAAAAAAAAAAAGTTAAGAGATTTTTGTGTCCCATATCAGAAGAGCCCTCTGGTGTGGGACAGAGAAAAAACAATATTTTTATTTAAATCAGGTTGATTATAAATGCAATCTCTTTCTAAAGAAGAAAAGGTGGCTGGGCGTTGGTGGCGCACGCCTTTAATCCCAGCACTCGGGAGGCAGAGCCAGGCGGATCTCTGTGAGTTCGAGGCCAGCCTGGGCTACCAAGTGAGCTCCAGGAAAGGCGCAAAGCTACACAGAGAAACCCTGTCTGGAAAAACCAAAAAAAAAAGAAAAGAAAAAAAAAGAAAAAAAAGGTGACAGTATAGATAATGATAAGATAAAAGGGTAGATTGTTGAACCTACTTTTAAAGAGCAACTTGTTTAAAAATGTTTTACATTGCTATGGATTTAAGTTTATTGATACAAGTTTAAACTTAATTTTGTTATACTATATATATATATTTCTATTCTCATTTGAGGTATTATGTTTATATAACTCATTTAGGTTGTAATAGATAATTAAGAAATATAGATTAATAATTAGTCTTCTATGATAGTCAAACTTATAGTCATGTTGTTTTCTAGGCATATATAGATATAATTCAGTTAGGTAGGTAATCTTCAAACACTTCAAAGACCTACAGAATATGGCATTTAAAATGTTTTAAAAATTTAGACTTTCTGGACAGTGAGACATGTCTGCTCCTGGCAGGACCGATTTACTTCAGAGAGGAGGATGGGCATCGAAGACACGCCATATGGAGTTTATCTTCACCTTGGCAAAAATAGCCATTTGGGCAAAAAACTGTTCTTGCCTGGACTGCTTGATCAACTGGACATGCAGGACCCATAGAAAGGTGACCACTGAACTTCGCTTGGCAAAATCGTCCTTCAGGTTCCTGCTTCACAGAGGAAACTGCCAAACATTCTACAGGACACAGAGAGAAGTGACTGAGAGACTCTAGGCCTGTGGGCTGAAGACAGATGCCCCAACTTTATAAAAGAACTTTGGATGACTGTCCAAGCTGCCAGCTGTCTCTGTCTACCCTGCAAGACTCCCGAAAGTTGCTTGCGTCCTTCTCCCATTTCTCAGGGAATATTATATCCTTCTGGGGTCTTTGATGTAGTTGAAGCTAGATACAATTTTCCTTAGTTGTGATAAAAAATAAGTTAGATATAAAACCTTAGACTCACAAATATAAGATATATAACATATCTTCTTTAATATTGTAACTGTAATTCTTGCTTGATAATTGTTTTGTTATATGTAACTTTACTATGTTAAAGTTAAAGCCTTCCTTTTTAAAAAAAAAAAAAGGAAAAAGGGGAAGTGCTGTGGATGGTTGTTTGATAAATAAAACACTGATTGGCCAGTAGCCAGGCAGGAAGTATAGGCGGGACTAGAGAGATGAAAAAGGGAAGGACATGAAGGCAGGGGGGAGAGACACCAGCTGCCGTCCAGGGAGCATCGTGTAGAGGCAGCAGGTAAAGCCACGGAACACGTGGCAACATATAGATTAACAAAATTGGGCTTAGTATAAGAGTAAGAGCTAGACAATGGTAGGCCTCAATAATATAAGAGTCAGTGTGTTTATTTTATAAGTGGGCTCCGGGACTGGAGGGCCTTGGTGGGGGCTGGAGAGAAAGTCTCCAGCTACAAAATGGGCAGTTTTAAAACCAGGCCCTGGTGACAGTTTAAGGGATACCTCATTTTGTGAATTTTTTTCTATTTCTTCTCAGCTCTTCTTGTTTCCTCCATTTTCTCCACCATCCAATTTTAATCACTCATTATTTCATAGTGCTTAGATTTGGAGTCATATAGAGGCTTATTTCTCCACTACCCCATTTGCCGCCCTAAGTGTTACTATTTTACATCAGGACTGCCTACAACACAACGGTCAAGCTTGTTTTCCCACTGCCGTCCCCCTCTCCTTCCAGCCCATGTTTCTCGGGTGTTCAGTAATGAGCGTTTACAAACCACACATCGTTACACACTGCTCCGTTCTCGTCCTCTTACACCGTTTTCTTGTCCTCTGTCTACTCCGTGCACGGCTTATCTTCAGTCGTTTACCACGTCTTTCTTCTATGAGAACTGCATCTTCAAGATCAGAGACTTTCTGCTTCTCACCTGAAACTTCTGCCCCGCGCAGGAGAGTTTGGCTCCTTGACTCTACTCTTAAGAGGTCTCAGCCACACAGCACCCTGTAGGCATTGACTGTTACTATTTAAAAAGTAGGTCAGGGCTTTATTATTTTTTTCCTGACCAATTACTTTGGTTTGTTTGGGGCTTTTGTTTGGTTTAGTTTTGCCAATTTAACCAGATGATCTCACTTTATTCTTTGAAGTTTGTTTTATTGGTTTCTTTCCTTATGTTTTTTTTTAAATAATTTTTTATTGATTCTTTGGGAATTTCACATCATGCACCCCCCAACCCCACTCACTTCCCAGTCCCTCCATATCTGCCCTTCACCCTTATAGCATCCCCCACCACCAAAGTAAAATTTAAAAAATAAGTAAAAAAATATAATACAAATAAAAAATACTGATCAAAAACAAACAAAACAACAAAACAAAAAGAAACAATAATTAAAAAAGAAAAAGAAAACAAACAAACAAAACACTCCGCTCCTTTGTCTTCCCAGCCTCTCTATCACCTCTTTGTTTTAGTGGCATTGGGCGCTGCAGTGTGTCACTCAGTACACCCTTTTGTCCATTGTAATGAATCAGGTTCAAGACCCCTGGCTTATGGTACGCCATCAATCCTGGACCCTTGTGAAATCTCCTCTCAAATACCCTGCTGTTGCCTTGAATCCTGGAGATCCTGCGGCTACAGTTCAGCAGGACCAGTCCCTTCACACGCTTCTACAGGTCACAGATGGGGCAGATGTTAGGGTGGGCCAACTCAAAGCCCTGGATGTGTGCCTGGGTGGGAGCCGAGATGGTCAGTCCGGGCCACCCGCCTCAGGCGAGGGATGAGGCCAGCTTTCCCAAGTGCAGGGGCCTGCTCTCTGAAGGGGCCCTGGGAGCAGCCCTCCCAGGGCCAGTGAGGGGCGGGGCTGACTCAACACGCCCTCAGACTTCAACACACATGGTTCACATAGGCCCTAAAAGACCCAGACATGGCCCTCAGCAGCAGCTTGGGCCCCCGTGTCACCATGGCCCCAGGTGGCCACACAGGCCACTCAGATCGGGGTGGCCCCTGCAGTGGCATGGCCTTCTGTAGATGTAACCAACCATCTTATAAATAAGAAACACAGAACCAATGCAAAGAAGAAAGCCAAGAGGTCAGAGCTAAGAGCTAAAACCTTACCCTTCCTCCTGCAGTGGTCCTACCTCTCCGAAGGAGATGCTACTTCCTGTTTAAAGTCTTTATATAGTCTCTGTTCTGCCTTCTCATTGGTTGTAAACCCAACCACAGGACTGCCTCATCACGGCCTGTTTGTATAGACCTCCAGGTGTTCTATGGTTGGTATTGAGATTAAAGGCATGTGTATCCAATGCTGGCTGTATCCCTGAACATACAGAGACTTACCTAGCTCTGTCTACCAAGTGCTGTGATCACAAGCATACACCACCACTGCCCTGCTTTCCTATGGCTTGATAATAGCTCTGACCCCCAGGCAACTTTATTTATTAACATACAATTAACATTTTGGTACAAAAGAAAAATATCACCATAGCCCTCAGACACCAACATGGCCACAAGTGGTAGCCCAGACCCTGGGCATCCACGTGGCCTTCAGTGGTAACAAGAGTCGTAGACATCAACACAGTCCCTGGATGCAGTAATCCACAGACCCAGACAGGACCCCTGGCAACAGCCCTGCCTGGACTTCCTGGCCGCCCACATCTGCCTGCTCCTCACTGCCCTGCCTCTTCACAACCACCTCTCTCTGCAGCACATGAACCATACTGCCTGTCTCTCTCCCATTTCCCCACCATATATTTGCTCACCACAATGGCATCTGACCACCCGGTGCCACAAGGCGCCGGGAAGGCCCATGGTTGTCTTCTACCCACCCGGGCCGAGCTGCAATGGGCAGCAGGCATGTGGGTATTCTCCACCCACTTCCTTATGTTTTAAAAAAAATTCTGGGTTAATTTTCTAACCGGTATCTCACTCTATTTCCTTCTTACTAGATTTTCCATAGTATCTTATATTCCTCCTCCTCCTCCTCCTCCTTCTTCTTCTTTTTATTTAATCGGTATTTCTGAACAGGATGTGGTGATGACTGTGGTTCCTACATTGGAAAAGTGAAGGCGAGGACAGCCTTGGCCACATAGCCGGTCTGAGGTCAGCCTGAGCTACATTAGACTCTGTCTCAAAAAGCTAAAACAAGCCGGGCGTTGGTGGTGCACGCCTTTAATCCCAGCACTCGGGAGGCAGAGCCAGGCGGATCTCTGTGAGTTCGAGGCCAGCCTGGGCTACCAAGTGAGCTCCAGGAAAGGGCAAAACTATACAGAGAAACCCTGTCTCGAAAAACCAAAAAAAAAAAAGAAAAGAAAAAAAGAAAAAGCTGATTACTGAGATAATTGAATTTTTTCCCTCTTTCCTGAATTCTAGGGAGAGACGAGTAGAGGGAGAAAAAACTTTCTACAAAACTTATCTGTTGTTGTTTGATTTTGCTCATCAATTTGTTGTTTTGTTTTTGGTTTTCTTGTCGTGAGAACACATTTTCCAGGGGATTTTCATCCATTTGTTAACTCCTTTCTTACACTGTCTTTGCTTGACTGAGCATCACTATTTGTCTATAGTTAAGTGCGTTTCTTTCATTCATGAGACTCACTTTCCATAAAGACAATCTGGAAAATGGGAGAGAAGATGAGTCAGTTCTTGGTCTGCTTGTGCTGCAGTGACAGGGTACCAGAGGCTGGCATTACAGACGAAATCTGTTCCTCTCAGCTCTGCAGACTGGATCTGAGACTAAGATGCTGTCAAGCTTGGCTCTTCAGGCAAGACTGCTCCCCCTTCCAAGATGCTGCCTCGAACACCAGAAGGAAAGAGCATCACACCCTGTGGTGGGCAAAATCAGAGGGCAGAGGCAGACTCTCT
The DNA here is from genome assembly GCA_902168325.1 of Peromyscus nudipes. Lineage (NCBI taxonomy): Eukaryota > Metazoa > Chordata > Mammalia > Rodentia > Cricetidae > Peromyscus > Peromyscus nudipes. The sequence goes on from CABHPH010132801.1 coordinate 10,297, forward strand.
ATTGCAAACTTTTTTGTAAGGAAACAATCTCATTTTTGAGACTTACACAGCCAGCTCCTGAAGGCCACACTCTAATTGTTACATTGCAGACTGTGTTCAAGCATGAATTTGGGTAGCTCCAGAGACACTCCAATGCAGCCGTTCCTTCCTGATGTCTCGGTTCAAGGGATCGCTTTCTGTTGTGACTGGGCCTGGTCTACTTTTTACTTACACTTCTGAACCAAATAGATGGAGATTTTTCTCACACAAACTAAAATCCAACTTCTCAAGACACCAACGGGATGACCTACAATTTAACTCATCTCTGACACAAACTACCAATTTGAGCATAGATCTCAAATATGAAGGAGCCCAGTGTCACTAAGACTGCACACATTATAAAAATCCTACATTCCCATAACCCCATCTCAGTTTTATTAATTTGCTAGAATTGCTCACAGAACTCAGAAAAAAATCCTTTTGTTCACATTTACTGCTTCCTTATAAAGGATATGACTTCAGAAGAGTGGAATGGAAAGGATGCGTGGAGCCAGGATGAGGGTCGAGGACCACACAACCCTTCTGTGCCCTTTCTGAGCAGCCCATCCACACAGCGCTTTAGAGTGTTCGCCAGCAGAAGCTCTATGGCGCTATCTACAAAGCTATGTAATAGTCTCGTTAGGTAGCCGAGAGCAGTCTAGTCCCTGTCCACTATTGATTAGCTCACTCTCCAGTTCCTGTCCCCTCCCCAGAGATTGATTAGCAGTTGGAGCTAAAAGTTCCAAACCACAATTATGCCTTGGTCATTCTGCTGGCTGCCTATAATCTCAGTGGCTACAAAAGACAGTCTTACTAATCAAGAGAATCCAAATACTTTAGGAAAAATGTGACAGCTGTCAGGAAAAAAAAATACGTATTTTTTATGGTACCACACTGTGATTGGTTTTATTTCTGTTCATCTCTAACACCACTAAGGAATGATGCTCTTCAATGTGAGTGTTCATGGACACATTCACAAAACTTCTCTTGTGGCTCAGGCTGCTTCTTCTACAAGGTTAAATGTTTCCTGACTGTTCCTTGTGTCCTGCCTCTTCTAGAAAACTGCACCCTTACTTCATTCCTGTGCCTGCCACCCTGCAACACTGACACCCCATGTCATCCTTCCCTAGCTCAGATTTCGCAATGTGCGTGGATTGTGATCAGTCTCCTCTTTATTGAAAGCTATGGAAAGTTGAGTTTTGTAATTGCTTTTGTTGTTTCTGTTGGAACCCAGAATTCCTTTAGTACTAATTTCAAGTTATTACCTTTGTTGTTCTTGGTTGATATTGTCCACGAGCCTTCAGTATAGTTTCATAGAGTAAACAGATCTCTGGCAGTTATAAAAAGTTAAAGAGGCCTCTGTGACCACCCATGGATCCTACAGAAGGCATGGAGTGTCCAAGGCTCCTCTGTGACCACCCATGGATCCTACAGAAGGCATGGAGTGTCCAAGGCTCCTCTGTGACCACCCATGGATCCTACACAAG